>JAUEPU010000229.1:0-68450 GCA_030435615.1 Armillaria luteobubalina
GCCATCTCGAGAATGTACACTCCTTTTGTCCGTGTGTGACCTTTAGCGTAAAGAGACCGCGGATAATGTTGAACGTTTCAAGATGTATAGTATCAATGAGGGTAAGTGATGATGAGAAGGTCTGACCTGGGTTGTTTTTGTCTTCATCAGGATTTCGGGTATCTCCACCATTGTAGTTCGATGCAGGAAACCAGGAGGCATCAGACGATGGTGTCTCACGTAGCAACTCGCAACATTCTCAAACCGCCGATCGTAGTCACGAAATTTTCACTCAATTTAAAAGTACGGAAGTTACTGTGGGTATATATATCGAAGGGCCTAGTACTTCCAGTTATCAGACATCTGAAAGATGCGGGTCACAAGCGGTATCGCGAGCTCAGTACTGAAATTTTCTCTGCTCGTCTTCTTATCAGGCAGCTCAGCTTCAGATCGCGACCGCAGTCCCATTTGAACTAGTACAAATTAGTTCTCCAGAGTCCCTCGCACGTTACAGATCTCATTGGAAGGAAGGAAAGACGACTTTTTTCGATTCGATGTATTATCAACAATAATTTTGTCATGAGACATCGTGCGCGTGCCGAGGGGAGTAGGTACAACCTGGAAGATATGATGTTCGTGGTTTTCAACTTTCGGGGAAGAAAATGACTTTCCTTAGTCGATGATGCTCCTCGAAATCGGCGCTCGTACACGCGGCGGTACTTCATACGACGAAAAACCCGACGATGTTAAATTGACCGTAAATTGTTTGCTGGTTTTTAGATCAACAGCTTCTAATCTTTGGGCCGGGGTTTGCCTAATAGTACCCATGCTATGCAACACTTGCCTGCAGCTCCACGGAGTCAACTAGTCGATGATAGCTGCAACAAGAATTATCCGCGTTCATAACTAGCCCACGGTGAGGTCAACAAAGATAACATCGGAACTCGATCTTTACCCTTGATGTACAGTGACCGTCCTGACAGAGAAGATCACGTTTCTCTGCGTGATCGGTCGGATTTTCATTGTACGAACTTGAAGTCGGGCTTCGTGGCAATTTCAATTCTAAGAATAGGAATACCTTCTTCGGACACGCTCACTTCTGAACTCGCTGTATCTGTGCTCAGTAAACGTAAACAGTGGAACCGCACATGCCTGTCGTTGCTCCTGCCCCCTTCAGGTTCTCTTTCCTTCCTGGGATCGTTTGTGCCTCGCTGAGTCACGATATCATGTCAGGATCTCAGCTCGACGGCGAACTTGAAAAAAAAATGCATGATGCATCAAGACCAAGACCACTGTATTTCCGGACTCGTATCCTTTCGCTCCTTCTTCGGGGCCGGTATCGGCATATCTTAGTCATGGCTCGATGATCTTGTGCTGGATTCTAGTAACTCTGAGTAATACCTATCTCCAGTCAAGCCGCGTCGTCACGATCCCCTGTATCCTGGTGTCATTTTGGGAGCAGTTACAAGTACTAAAAGGTAGGGGTAGACTGTTGGGACTTAGGACATCTATACTCTGCCTAGTCGAATACGCACTACGCATCCAGGTCATCTCTCAATGGCTACGATGAAAGTCCAAGAACGCGAAGCAGGTGCGTAAATAGTTCGAGCTGGCCCATGATCTCGTCTTGACAGGATGATCATAGACTCCAAAACGAAGACCCTTGTCGTTGTTTTCGATACGTTGCAGGTGTTGGGTATCGTCCTTCTGCTGGCTTTACTTGCCCCCGCCCTTTTTTTCGCCGAATGTTAAGAGGACAGCGACCTGGTTCGGAATGATTGTCTCTATAATTATTTGTTGCGTTTCTTATTCGATCTTGATGTTCGTTGGGGGACAGGAAGGCTCAGAGCCGTCCGCAGGAGTGTGTCTCTTCCAGGCTTGTCTGGTCCATTCAACCCCCATTTTGTAAGCATCCATATTCTTTTCCTCCGTGCACCGCATACTCAAGGGTGTTTCTGAAAGTGGCGTTTCTTGTGCGCTCGGTTTTATTATGGATGTCAGTAGATCGTATAGTCATTACTACTTTGCTGAAGAGGGCCATAGTTGTCTGTGTCTTTCTTCTGTACATTCTTGGAGAAAACACCACCTCGAGTTACTCCGATTATTGTAAGCTTCGCGTTCAATTTTAGATTACTCTGTGCTTAGATCTAATACCCAGCTTCTTGCATCATCGTCTCTCCTGTTCCTGATCGGTGTTTTGGACACTCTTGCGGTATGCACATTTTTCGATCTTCATCGACTGTACGCCTGAGTTCTTTATCTGCAGGTGGGCCTTGCAAACCCCAAAGTTGTTCAACGTAATGAATCACACTTGTACTGCCATATAACCACCCCGGCATTGTGAGTGCTAGTAACTTGTACCATTTACGAACTTCCACATTGCGATCATCACGGACCTAGTACTCTTGTATTTTGTGTCATTGGAGTCATCATTACCTTCGCAACGATAATCGCTGAAGGTACGAAACGCTCTAGTATTTGAAGTAGTTCAAAATCAATCCGCTCACTTTGTAATATAGTCGCCATGGTAGTGATTATTCGGAAGACCATGGGTAAACTTCGTCGTCAGTCCGGTTCGCCAAACATCGAGCTTCCGACACGTCTTCTTGTCCGCTTGTTTTCATTCTCCGTATGTATGTGCATTGCACTGTGGTGAGTGTCTGTTCGGAATAGTCGTTCTTCCAACGGAAGTAATATCTGTAGAAAAGCATCAACGTTTACTCCATTTTCGTCCCATCCAAGGGCAGCGCCCTGTCCGCTTGGTACGTTCTTCTAAATACAGGTGCGCAATTTAAAATAGCCATAAGTCCTGGAATTCGACTTCCAAACCAGTGCCGATTGGTGGAGTTGTGACTTTTGCCACCCAAAAAGTATGCCGCGTCTCATGTTTGTGCTCTGCCCAGTTTTGTCAACATCTTCGGTGACAGGACATCTTGTGCTTTTACTTTCAGAGGAGAACTCTGATACGGGCCGAAGTGGTGACAGTTGATAAGTAGGTATGTAGACGTTGGCCGGTACGCGGTCCTCCGATGAGATGGGACTCTGGAGTCCACACTCATTTTCAGCCCATGAGAGAGTAACTTGGTCGCAGCTAGATATGTGATGCTTTTACTCGATGGTAGTTGCATAGGTGAAGACTCAGTGGCAGGTTGTAACCGTTCGTAACATCACTAGCCAGTCTCTTTTTCCTTTTCCGTCTCTTTCAAGCGTTCGTACGCAGATTATTATACCCCCTTACGCTTATCACTCACTCCTTTCCACACCTAACTGGTCAGTTCTAGACCAAATATCGCTCGTTATTTTATTTATACCTTCTGTCTCACCCTTGTGACATTCCTTAGGTATTCAGGTAGTCTTGTAGGTAGGGTAGATGCCAGTCATTCAATCCAAGACCTATCCAAGCTCTCTCGTGCATGAATCTAAAGCTTACTCGAGAGTCTTGAACTCTGCGTTTACCTAACCTTGTGTTGACGGAGTCAAAAAGGCTTGTATCGTTGCAAGGAGTACTAGTAGTTGTTCGCAGTATGTACATGATCGAAAGTGATGCCAGTTTTACCACGAAATATATTTAGTTGTTTTCAAGGCACAGGGTTAACGACTCGGAACATTTGAATGAAAGACTTACTTAGTGAAGCAATCAAGAACTACGAATTTATTACGAATTCAACAATTCAACCAAGTGGCAACTCCGACACCAGTTGAGCTCCACAACAACAAAATTGAGGGATAAATCAATCTCAGATCTAGAGGGACATTGTACTCTTCTTTCTCAAAGGAAGACAAGGAAGATCGAAATAATCCGGGCGCGGCATTGTCCGCGATGACGGACGCCACACGACCACGTGCCGTTCACAACTTTACTTTGCTCTACATTGCCACTACCTGCATTGGGTTCATTATTGTTCGACGCGACCTTAAATACGCGTTAAAATGGCTGCCGCTATATTCTTCCTTGACCCCCTTCTCTCGTTCTATCCCTCTCCATTTTTTACCAGCATCACCATGGCTTCGAGTGTTACGGACGATGGCACTGCTCTCCTCCCCGCATCAGGAAGGAAAACTCCACCAAATGGATCTCGCGCTCAAGAAATACTTTCTGCTGTGCAGAGCACTCCACTTAGCAATCACGCCCCAACCGTTGATCCTGCAACCACCCCAAATTACCTTGTCGGTCATTTCGACAGATATATTGAAGAAGATCTCAGAAAACGTGTTTTCGTGCATCCCGAACATTTCTTTCCCAACATTCTTCATCTTCCTTGTAAATGGAAGACTGACGACGAGATGATCAAGAAGACTAAGGCCATCAGGGACGACCCTGTGTTCAAACAGCATATGAAGACCTACGTCGCCTTATGCAACCAGACCAATCCGGCAGAAAAGGCGTATTACCATCCCTGGGGCGTGATGTGCAATAGCGCGTTCGACGTTCTGGGTGCCACTGACAATTCTGGACTGGGCATCTATCGACAAGACGCAAAGTCGGTGCTTGGCTGCAAGGAACAGCATGTCCCTGATACTTTGGGTTTTCTTCGCGCTATGTTCACCAGCTCAGGAAATAATGTTGATAAAATGAAGGATAATGGGCCCGAACATAACTTTTCTTGGGCACAAACGATGCATTGGCAAGAATTCAAGCCGAAGTTCTCTTTCCTCGACGAGGGGACCGATGCTAGGTACAGAGTTCTGTCAGATGGTGAGTGTTATGTTGTTTTCTGACATTGTTCTGGCTAACCGCTCCACTCAGCTGGCGAGGATCCTCGGGGTTATGTACAAGGTAAAACCACCGTGTACCGTGACCCTGGTGGGATTCTACCCCCTGTGAGATCGTCACGCCTGGGATCCACCGCACAGAAACGTCGCTCTCAGAACGAAGATTCTCATGCCTCTAAGCATGCACGCTCTGGAACAACGCCTGACGTTTCGAATGCTAGGAATAGGTCGGAAAATTCGGCGGCGCTCAGCTCTCTCAGAGAAGGAGTCACTGCAGTAGACGCACCGACAACAGAAGTAGAAGATCAATCTCAGGCTCGCCACAAAACGATAGTCCAATGTGGCCGTTACGCCCTCGAGATTCTGTCCAGCGCCGGCTTTCGCACTCACTGCATCGGTGCTCTCGTTACAATGGGACGCATACAACTCCTTTACTACGATCGCTCCATCATCATAGTCTGCAAACCGATTGAAATGTTCAAACGAAGGAAGACTATCACGTTGTCACAGATAACAGACGAGTTCGGCGCATTGCTTGTCGGATTAAGTCGACTTTCCCCCCAGCAGCGGGGGATCCAAGAACAATTTTGTGTTGACAGGGCCCTCATCGAGAACTACGAAACGTACATGAAAAGATGTGGCAAGGATGAGGACACTTTCGATCAGAGAGATGTCTTCAAAGGAGTTCTGCTCAAGCTGAAGACGGGCAAAGCTAATGAAGTGGTTGAGGTAACTCTTGGACGGATTATATCTCGCCAGCCCGCCATCATCGGTCGCAACACTTGCGTCGTCGATGCTAAATCGGACTACAACGAGTGGGAGGGTAAAGAACTGGTGATCAAGATCAGTTGGCCTGCCGTCGAACGAAAATCGGAAGCCGAATTGGTCAAGAGAGCCAGAGAGAAAGCGCGAACGATGGAGACAGGGAAGAAGCCTGACTGGGCCCTAGACCATTTGCCGGACATTCTCCTTTGTCAAGACTTTGGCTACGACGATGATTCTACTCAGGCAAATATCGCGGCTTTCTGCAAAAAGGCGAAGTGGGTAGAGAACGAGAAGATTGACTACGAAAACCGTGTCTGTCGAATCACCGTTCAGGAGAAGTTGTATCCTCTCGAGCAATTGAGGACAGTTAAGGAGTACGCTCAAGTCTTTTTTGACATTTTGCAAAGTGCGTATACCGTTTTCATATTTCAATGCGACATCTGATTGTCGTCGTAGTTCACAAATGGCTGTATGATCACCCGAGGATCCTCCACCGGGACATTAGTCCTGGGAATATCATGTGGCGCCGTACCAGCGACGGTCATCTACGTGGCGTTCTCAATGATTTCGACTTATCCTCCTTACGAGATGTTTCTAGCGTTTCCTCGTTCCAGCGTACCGGCACTCTTCCCTACATGGCATCTGAACTCCTCATCGACAAGGAAGGCCAGCCGTCCAAACACCTTTATCGTCACGATGTAGAGTCGATTTTCTACGTCATTCTCCTACTCTGTTGTCGTTATGAGGTCTTGGATACACCCACATCTTCTGAACCTGCTCCTCTAGCCTACGAAAAAGTATCCTCCCCATTCGATGACTGGTACACGGTCGGTCGTGCTACTTTGAAGGACATGAAAATTAGTTTCATCGTGCGCGACATACCGGCAGTGAACAGCGGCTTCGCCGCGTTTCAGCCCTGGATAGGCGACCTTCACCAACAGTTCGCAGACGGCCAATCTGCTCAGAGTACGTATTCTCACCGCCAAGCTCGCGGAAAAGCCACGGGTGCCTTTGATGAAGAAACTCTTCAGAACCATGTTTCTTACTCGATCGTCCTTGACATCTGTAGTGATTTCGCTGGTAGGCCCCTTGTAGTACGCAACGACCAGCTCGAAGTGGCTGTTTAGTAACGAGGTCGTCAACAATCCATGGCTGTAGCACACTTCATAATATATTTTCGTTCCATTCATTTATCTTGAATTTTCCCAGTGTTCTGTTTATATATCTTGATCTTTGCGATGTTACGCGCTAGTTAGGGCCATAGAGATTGAAGATTTTGGCACCGGTCTCACAATGGAAACATTTGTTATGGTTACTTGATTCCATGCTCAGCCGTTATAAAGACACCAAGTCATATACGTGGAAATATCAACGAAATTTATAGCTAAGGAATGAACGGAAACTGTCCGACCCTGTAAGTTGAACCAAGTGAGAATTGAGCCAAAATAACTTGATTTCCACAACACAGTCACGATAAATTTCGGATAAACTTTGTCTGCAGGTTCGATATCACGTTCGTACATGGGTTTTTAAGTTCATTGTAAATGGCAGGGTGTTTGTCAAAGGAGCACGTACGAGGGGAAAATGAGAAAGATCCCGTCTCTGGAGTGCGCGATACATAGAAGGCTTGAGCACCACACCTAGCCCAGAGGTTGTTCCTCACCCCCTGACCCACTTCCATACCCCCCAAAAAAATACCCTTCCAGCCCATCAACTCCACTCCCGCCTCTCCTCGGCGGCGGCTGTGGCCACTCCTCCAACACCCTTTGCTCCCCCGTCAATGTAAAGTTTACAATCGTCAGCGGCGCCGTATCAATCATCACCGCATAATCCCCCGGATACAACACTCTGTTTCCCTGCTCATCATACCGTGCTAGAGACCCAAGCGTAAGGTTCAGCTGAGCAGTATCCGTCGCGCCGCCAGCTATATTAAAGAGACGCTGGTACGCGACGAGGGATTTCTTAGGATGTGGTGTTGGGCCGAAAGAGCCTGTCAGGAAAGCGAGGGTAACATAGTCCGAAGTTGTAGTACCTGTATTGCTGACTGTGACGGAGAGAGGAGAAGAGAGGAAGGAGCAGCGGTCGAGGTATTTTTCCGTGCAGTTGGATGTCAGGGCTGCGATGTCGTAGCTCTGCATTACATGGGAGGTGACCGAGGCGCTGAAGTCGGTGTAGTGGAGTCCAGTGCCGAAATCGTAGATCGGGGTCCCGCTGTACCACTTATACGTTCTTCCTGGATTGTGCGGTCCTGGCCGGAGAGACATGTCGGTCATTGAGACTTCTTTGATGTAGGAGGCGGGGTATTGTGTGGTTGGGAGGCGGCCTGCTGGTGCCGCTTTGCCGGTGATGACGTCCATGAGCGCGACGCCGCCGTCCTGGCCGGGGAAGCCTCCCCATAAAAGTGCTGAGATATTTAGATTGTTTTTTATCGGCGACGAGTCGAGTTGACCACCGCCCATCTGCAGTACGATCATTGGTTTGCCGTAACTCGCTAGCTGTCCGATCATGTCGAGCTGGGCACCTGTCCAAGAGATGGAGACGCGATCCATGCCCTCTGACTCTACAGAGTCATCGATACCGTCTGCATAGATTATGATGTCGGACTGGCTGGCGGCGGCCCAGACGGGAAGCCAGCTGTCGGTTGTTGGGTCTCGTTGACCGCTAACGCCCTGGAAGTGATTGACAGTCACACCGAGCTGCTGAGTTGCGTACAGAGGGCTATGAAGATACGGAGCTTGGCCAAAGTAGTTTCCCTGCATCTGCTGCGTTGCGTTGGCCCAGCTCCCGATGAGCGCGATAGAGGAGACATTTTGGAGAGACAGCGGAAGCAGGCCGTCGTTCTTGAGTAGAACAATGCCTTCAACTGCCGCTTTGTAGGCCAATTTTTGTGCCTCGGGCGTTGAAACGTCTTTGAAGCTTAGCTGCCGATATGGTTGCTCCTCTGAAGGATCGAAATAACCCAGACGAACAAGTGCGGAGTACTGTCGTATCAATGCTTGATCAAGCGTTGACTCGTTGAACAGACCCTGCTCAAATGCCGCTGGGAGATAACTCTGGTAATAGGTACCACAGTCCAGATCTGTACCAGCTATTAATGCGGCCGCCACGGCTTCTTCTCTGGTCGCAGTATACTCATGCGGTAGGTAGATATTTTGCACAGCGTCGCAATCGCTGGTCACGTATTGCTGCTCGTTGGTCCAACCCCAATGCTCCCGAAGAATTGTTTGGAGCAAATAAGAATCTGCGCAAGTCGGTACACCGTTCACCGCATCTGAGGATGTCAGCGCGAGACAGTGATATAACAAATGGTTGACTGACTGTATGAGCACATGAAGGAACCAACATTGGAGTCTCTGGCGCAGCTCTGGAAAGGGGGCATATAGTACTCGGCCAAATCTTGGGATGAGATCTGAGCGTCGAATTGGTACCTGAAGTTCCCGTTCCAATTTTCCAGGTCGTAGCCTGTATTACGGTCAGTCAGACGCATCGGAGGGTGGAGATATAGGTGGAGATATAGCTGACCTGCGAAGTGTTTGCAGGTGGCCACAACACGTTTGTACTTCGGATCGTAGCCTCCCTGCAAGCCGTCTACCAGAGCATGCACGTACGAAGAAAGATGATAGGCGTCTTCACCCGGTGTTTCTATTCTTCATTAGACATTCATAGATCCATAAACTGGAATGATATTAAGACTCACCCTGTCCTCGTCCCCATCGTGGGTCCTTGAAAGGATTGATATTTGGCGTCCAAAAATCCAATCCAGCTCTACCAGCATTGTTAAACACCCTAGCTTCCGTACTGACAACGGCACCAACGTCTCTGATCAGCTGATCATCGAACGCTGCGCCCATGGTGATGGGTTGCGGAAACGAAGTAGCATAACTGTAGTCCCCAGAGCTAGCGAACTCCACTCCTGGAGAGTTGGCAACACCATGCAAGGCCTCACTCCACCATTGGTATGGCGGGAGACCAATACGGGGGACACCGGGGCTGGTGTTGCCGGTATTGTTGAGTTTTTCTGCGATGGTGAAGAGTGATATTAACGCGGTCGCTCTGTCGAGGGGTGCTGATAGCACGTTAGAGCAGTGGTCACGAATGGTGGGGCCTGCAATAATTACATGCTGATGTATTGCAAACATTATTATTCTTCAATATTCCGTTCGTGCAGTCGGGAAATTCAGCCCTTGCTGTCGCTACTAGGAGCAGGACTGCCGCCGTAAAAGAGATAGTAGACATCTTGGTTGTTATAGCATTCACAGCCAAGGTTACTTGGAGCTATCGTGCACTAGACTCGGGCCAGTCTGACGAGGCCGTGTAGTTCCTATGGAGGGAGCGACTGGTTGCGAATGTGGGGAATGATTACAAACAGGAGAGCATATTATATGAGCATGCTCAAGATATAGCGACCATCGACTCATTCTTCGTGAAGGATCATAGAATTTGGTCATGGGTGCCTCTTGGGCACAACTCGCGTAAGGCATTGAAGCGGTGGCGAGATTCCTAGTGGAGTCAAGAGCCTTTAAAGTGCCGGGAATCCGAGGGGAGAAGTACGAATGCCGCTATGGAAAGAAGATTTTGAGCCCCGTGAACAAGAAGGTGGATAGAATCATCGAAATGTTCCGAATCCGAGCCTGCGACGGGCCGTCCCCCCTTATTCATTTCTCCTTTCTGTAGGTATAGATTTAATACAGCGAAACATCGACTGAAGTGACCATACAAAGAAGTTATATAGAATTCCACAGTTTGGCACACTGGTCCATAGAATAGATTAGTAGATTCGCGTTGCAACTAGCAGCGGGTAGACGCACATACTTGTAGAGCGCTATATCCCCGCGTCTTCGCCCATCACGAGGGGTGTTGTGGGTCTCTATCATCCTATGCCAGTGCCAGGCAATTTGCTGTGACCGAATATTTTGGAACTCCGCATAGACCTAATCAAGGCTGTCTGACAAAGCATCATCCGAGTCACGCTCGACGACGCGGTTTCAACCCCAACGCGATACATTTGTACTCCCTCCACAGTTTGCCTCTTTCTCTATGCAGCTCGAGATACTGAAGCAGGCAAGGAGAGTTTCACTAATGACATTAGTATTCTGTCGCCAGCTGCCGAGAGCGCGGAAGACCTCTGGATCTATGGCAAGTATGTGCAAGGAAAATGATGAGAAAGTGCTCGTCTGCTAGCCGTAGGAGCGTTAGGCATTGCCCGTGATGATGGACGCTACACGACCATGTGCCGCTCACAAGTTACTTTGCTCTACCTTGCCACTGCCTACATTGGGCTCTCTATTGCTCTACGTGGCCTTAATAAACACGCCAGAATGGGTACCACTATATTCTTCCTCGACCCGCTTCTCTCTTTCTACTCCTCTCAATTTTTTCCCAACATTACTATAACTTCAAGTGTCGCGGACGATGACACTGCCTTCCCTCCTTCACCAGGGAGGAAAACTCCGCCAGATGGGTCTCGTGCTGAACAAATACTTCCCGCTGTCCAGAGTACTTCGCTCAGCAATCATGCTCTGTCCGTTAACTATCAAACCAAGCAGATCGCCTTGTCGGTCATTTCGACCGATATATTGAAGAAGATCTCAGAGAACGTGTTTTCGTGCATGCCGAGCATTTCTTCCCAGCAATCCTCCATCTTCCTGCTGACTGGAAGACCAATGACGATATAACCAATAAGACTCAGGCGATCAGAGACAACTCTGTATTCAAACAGCATATGCAGATCCACTTCAAACTTATGCAACAAGACCAATCCTGGGGAAAGGCGTTTTACCATCCCTACGGTGTGATGTGTAATAGCATGATCGACATCCCAGGTGCCACCGACAATTCTGGACTGGGAATCTATCAACAAGACGCGAAGCCGGTACTTGGCCGCTCGGAAAAGCATGTCCCTGATACCCTGGGTGTTCTTCGCGTCATGTTCACCAGTTCAGGGAGCGATGTTGATAAGATGAAGGATGATGGACCAGGGCATAACTTTTCTTAGGCGCAGACAATACCTTGGCAAGAATTCAGGGCGAAAATGACCTTCCTCGACGAGGGGGCCGATGCTAGATACAGAGTTCTGTCAGATGATGAGTGTCACCTTGTCTTCTGACCTTCTTTCTGGCTCACCGCTCCACTCAGCTGGTGAAGATCCTCGGGGAAATGTACGAGGTAAAACCACTATTCACCGCGACCCTGGTAGCATCCTACCCCCTGTGAGATCGTCACTCCTGGGATCAACCGCACAGAAGCGTCGCTCTCAAAACGAAGATTCTCATGCCTCTAAGCATGCACGCTCTGGGACGACGTCTGATGTTTCGGATGCTGGGAACAGCTCGGAAATATTGACGGGCCTCAGCTCTCTCAGAGAAGGAGTCATTACAGTACCTGAACGGACAACGGGAGAAGAAGATCAATCAAAGGCTCGCCGTAAACCGATAGTCCAATGTGGCCGTTAAGCCCTCGAGATCTTGTCCAGTGTCGGCTTTCGCACTCACTGCATCGGTGCTCTGGTTACAACGGGATGCATACAACTCCTTTACTACGATCGTTCCACCATCATAGTCTGCAAACCGATTCGTATATTCAAACGGAGCCCGGATTCATCGGGGAAGACTATCGCTTCGCCAGAGATAACAGACGAATTCAGCGCATTACTTGTCGGATTAAGTCGGCCTACACTCGAGCAGCGATCCAAGAACCATTATGTGTCGACAGGGCCCTCATCGAAAACTGAAACGTACATGACACGATGTGCAAAGGATGGGAAAACTTGTGATCAGAGAGATGTCTTCAATGGAGTTCTGCTCAAGCTAAAGACGGGTAAAGGCGATGAAGTGGTTGAGGTCACCCTTGGACGGATTATATCTCGCCAACCTGCCATCATCGGTTGCCACAGTTGTGTCGTCGAGGCTAAATCGGACTACAACGAGTGGAAGGGTAAAGAACTGGTCATCAAAATCAGCTGGCCTGCCGTCGAACGCAATTCGGAAGCCGAGTTGGTGAAGATAGCCAGAGAGAAGGCGCGAACGATGGATACAAGGAAGAAGCCTGACTGGCCCTAGACCATTTACCTGACATTCTCCTTTGTTAAGACTTTTGCTACGACGATGATTCTACTCAGGCAAATATTGCAGCTTCTGCAAAAAGGAAAAGTGCACAGAGAATAAGAAGATTGATTACGAGCACTGTGTCTGTCGGATCACCGTTCAGGAGAAGTTGATCCTCGAAGAACTCCAGACGGTTGAGGAGTACGCTCAAGTCTTTTTCGACGTTTTACAAAGTGCGTATACCATTTTCACTTTTCAAGGTGATTTCTAATTGTGGCTGTAGTTCATAAATGGCTGTATAATCACCCGAGGATCCTCCACCGGGATATTAGTCCTGGGAGTATCATGTGGCGCCGTACAATCGACGGTCATATACGTGGCGTTCTCAACGATTTCGACTTGTCCTCTCTCCGAGATACTCCAAGCGTTTCGTCGGCCCAGCGCACCGGGACTCTACCCTACATGGCCCTTGAACTCCTTATCAATGACGAGAATGGAAACCCGTCCAAACACCTCTATCGACACTGTCGGGTCTATTTTCTACGTCATTCTCCTGCTATGTTGTCGTTACAAGCTCGTGACCAAACAAACACCCTCAGGATGCACGATTGTGGAACCCACCGAAGTCTGTTCCCCATTATACGACTGGTACAGGCTTGGTCGTGATACTTTGAAGGACGAGAAACTTGATTTCTTCACAGCACTAGTCTCATTCTCTTCCAAAGTGAACGCTAGCTTCGCTGACTTTCAGCTCTGAGTGGATCGCCTTCGCGAATAGTTTATGTTTGGGCTCAGTGCTCGGAACGAACACATGGCGCGCAAAAGATATGGAAGAACTGCGGGGCCCTTTGACGAAGACACTCGACAGGATTGTGTATCTTACTCCGTCGATACCGAAGCCTATCACCAATTCGCCGGTTCGGCTCTTATTCTACGCAACGACCAGCTCGAAGAGGATCTCTAGCACTAAATAGACGTTGCTGTTTGCATAAGTTAGGCTGATTTGTGAGACGTAAGCGGCGGACCCCAATAAACCTACCGAACTGGCAGAGGAGGATTTCTCAAGAGTGTAACTGATTCCCAGTACCGCACTAGAACTAGCTTCCGACGGAAGGCTGGTAGTGTTCTTGTCAATTCCATTCATCGGGCCTACTATATCGTCACGCGCCTTTCAATGCTTAACATTGATCTTACCGTGTCTAGGATCACCTGCCTTCGCTCACGCGTCCTTCACTTCGTCGTCCACCTTTTCGTCTTCTTTCGATGCCGCGGTATGTCTTGGCTTTGGTCGTTGCTCTTCAAGTTTCTCTGGGAATCTGATTAAATCAACAAAGAACTGTTTTAACACACTTCTCATCTATAAATTCCCAAACTTTCCGCATTTCTTCCCTGTCTGCTAAATGGATCACTGACACTTTCTCAAACTTCCCATCCTGTCTCAACCGCCCAACTACCCAGATATCACCGGGCACATAGAATTCTGCGTGATCCAGGTGCGTGAGTGCGTTCGCATTTTTAATGCATGCGTTGTCACACCTGCGGGAGCGTGACAGAGATGCGTTTCTTTGGCGTCGTATGCATTTGGGTTCGACAACACCCAGTAGGGCCAGGTGAATTCTGCGTGTGCGTGATGCGTGAGATGCGTTTGTGTGCGTTTTTCATCGGATCAGATGCGTTAATTCCAATATACATTACTGCGTGTATGTCGGTACTTCTGCGTGAATTTATATGTGAGTGAAAATCGAAGTTGAAGTCAGTTCGCCTCAACAAAATTTCACAATTTCCTTCAACATAGCGAGGCCAGAAGTACCCGATACAGACATTATTAGTACCCTACAAATAGTAGACATCAAATTATATGCCTACCCGGCCCAAGAAGATACTGAAAAGGCCAACAAATGATAGAAAAGATGTATACATGTCAACACTAGTGAACGCATCTCACGCACTTAGGAACGCATCTCACGCACTTTGATATATCAGCGTTTATGTCTTAAACGCATGCGTGAATGATATTAACGCATGCGTTCCTACACAAACGCAGCTTAAACGTGAGAACGCATGTATTTCACAACAAAACGCAGCGAACGCAGATGAGTGACACATCTGTCACGCTTGCGTTCACTCCAGTTTAACTTGACTTTCACTTCACTTTCAATTGAAAACTGTGTGTATCGTCATGACATGGTCTCCAATTGACCTTCTGTGTTAAGGAGACATCTAAAATATCAAGTACTTAAAGAAACAAAAGGTAATACCATATAAATTTCAACTACAAGGTTCCTCTTTTGTCTAGAGTGTTGGATCTGTGTCATGCTTCAATTTCCTGCGACTGCATTTAGCAGCCAGAGCAGTACCCTTCTTATGCTCGCTAGACTTCAATGCACTCTGCTTATCTGGAATTTCGTCTGGGGCTTTCCGCTTGCGCATAGCAACAGCTGTATCACGAGATAGCATCTTGGGTTTCGGATAGGTTGTCTTTTGTGCTTTGCTCTCCTCTTCTTGTTTATCCAGTTGATCTTTATGCCATTTCGAAAGCTCTTCTTCATCAAAACACGGACCCACCTGTTGAGAATCAGTTTGATTTCACTGAAGTCAAATGGAATAGACTTACTTCAAGTTCTGACTCGTTTCCTTCACGCAAATTCTTCTCTCCTTCAGGACCATCATTGCTCCAAGGATACCAACCATCCTGGTGCATACCAACATCTAATCCCCACTGATGATTTCCTGCAACTCCTGCGTCCTCTGATCTATCAAACATTCGCATCTCTAGTATAATTAGAGCTTCCATGTCGACATCCACTGCATCAGGCTTTGGTTTTCCTTCTGTTGTACACCCTGTGTAGCCAACCAGTCGCTCCCAAGCTTTCTGACAAACGAAACGATCGACAGCTTCAATATCCAAGGTAGGAGGACAGTCTTCATCCTGGGAAAATAGATTGTGATACCTGTATGCAATGAGGAGCGTCCGTGCATGGGACATAGCGAGGCTGGTAGCCCAGTCGATGGACTGCTCCTTGCAGATCTTCAAGACTCGGCGGAAGAAGTAGTTGTTTATCCTGGCAAGATCGTTCAATGTGAGGCCTCCGTTCCAATGTAGAATGAGAGGCTGCTTTTTTAACGACTGTAGCCATACTTTTGCAGGCACAATGGCATTGTCCACATCGTTTGGATTGTCAACGAGGTCTGCAAGGATTTGTTTATGTGGATGAAGTGCTTTCTCGACTTCAGAATTGAATTCTAATGAACAAGGGTTCACCAGAAACTCTTCAGGATCCTCTTGGTTGTGAACTTCGTGTGCACGCATAAACCTTCCAAGCTAACCACATCAGCATAAATATCAGTTCCTGCAAGGCCTAGTACAAATACTTACACGGGTTTGTCGTCTTTCTGAGCGATTATGCCACAATGCATCAATCAGCTGCGATTCTGGCACCTGTGAATAACCTCCTGGTGTGTGAAACGAGTCAGATGATGGTATATTGCCCCTCCAGTACTTCACAGTCCATTCCTTCTTTTGTGAGAAGTGGTTAATTAAGCGGCATGGGTAGTGAAATTTTCCGAGTTGGATTAGCACCATTTTACCGGGGCTTTCAACCTTGTCAGTTAGCCAATAAGAAAATAAAAAAATTCATGCCCACAATAATCTTTGAGGAACTGTCGCTCTTGTCTCGGGAATTCCCTGTCTAAATCAAATTTGAGCTCAATGTCCTGAATCTTTAAACATGAAAAAATCTTACAGGCATCTGGATCTTCGTGTTGTAGCTAGGCCATTTCGAATCCCATCAAGGACAGAAATATCTCTCTGTACACGAGGCATTGCAGGATTACACATGTGACATTCAAATGGGCTTGTCAGACCAGCGAAAAATTGGTACGTCTGGCAGGCAATGTGAGAGAAATTATGGCACTGCACACATTCAACTGCAAGTTCCTGTATCTCATCTCGATGCCCATCCGAATCTGCTCCACAACGGCACAGAATATGGAGTGGTGTAGATGGTGGTGGGGAACTAGATGGAAGAGAACTTGGGCTGACTGAGTGGAGAATATCTTCAGCTGGAGAAAATAACTCGTCATCGTTTGAGTTCCTAGCAACCTTGTTATCAGTTTCGAAGTCATTTGGAAGAGTGGAAATTGGTGGAACACTGAGACACTTGGATTTGTTTTCATTACTGGATTCGATACTACCATTCTCCTTGTGATGATGGCCAGGTGTTGGCAGTATGCGGCAGAACTCCCAGGAGCGAGGCTGTTCCAAGGAATAATGTGAAGTTACCCAGACACGTTCAGTCTCTGCCATATTGCGAAAGCCAGGCAACAGGAATGTAGGAGTAACAGGAATGAGATTGACATGTAGTCGTTTCTGAATCAGTTCCAGTTGGTGAGACATGAAGTAATTTTGAGCTGATGGACCACCACGTAATCTGTAGATCACCGCATATGTATAATATCCCTTGGGGACTGGCGGACAAGCCCCAGTCATTAAGTTGTCGATTGATCCATGCTCTAGCTGACTGAAACCCGCATGTTCCATGCCATTATAGGTGAATACTGCTGGCTTTACACCTGGGGTCGGAATAATTGAACGTGTAATGAAATGGTTGTGATTCTTGAAGATGCGGGACACAACAACGTACTCCAGTCCTTCCTCCTTCGCCTCTCTAAGTGTTAATGGTGTGAGGGTGCGTGGAAAGTCCCAATGGTGTTCTACAAGATCTGTTAAGTCAAGATGCGACTGTCCTTCCATGTTTGCTGGTTCGATTGTGAGGATTACTGGTATCTGCGTCCATAACTTGACACTGGTGGCTTTGTTATTGCAGTGTTTTCCTCTCCAACATGACACAGAAATATCCTTGCGTGCAGCTGTGATGTGGGTGAGAGAACTAAACCAAGTCTTGATGCGTCCCTGGTACATATCAAAATCCTGGATCCATGGCTTATCAACAACGGCACGTTCCATAGATGCTCGGTGAACCTTGATATGATCAGCCAGGGCAGGATTGTTTGAATGACCAGGGCACAGCTCAATTGTTCGATATGATGGCGTAAAGTAGTGTCTGCATTTCTCATTCACAACATGAGATCGTCCAGGAGCAATGATGGCCTGAAACCATTCCTAATTTATGTGTAAATGAAAGGAAACAGCACAATAAAGAATGACATACCAGTCCATCCTGATATGAATCCTCAGGCCCATGAACAACCTTCATTTTGTACAGGAATGTACGGAATCCATCACGCAAAGTCAGGAGCTCGTCCACTGGCCCATTCTTAGATGGGAAAGCGGATATTGGCCAGCTACGACGACCTCTCATTGTCAGATAGAGATAATATATGAGACTTGGAGGTGCGTGCTTCATATCCTCATCGAATAGGTTCTCGAAGCCATTCCAGTCACCATAATTCAATACATTGTATAGTGCCTCCAGACTGGCATCCAACCAGCATGAATTGCTTGTCCAAGGATAGCTCGGAAGCTCCTTGAACTTGTTTGCATCAACTTCTGACAGTGCTTCGTCTCGATTCAAGTTCCTTGAGGGAGACATATTTTCATATGCCTCCTGCGCATCATCTTGGGTACGAGATTCTAGCTCTTTCTTTGTTGTACTGGGTGTATCACAGGGTGATGGAATGTCGGAAGTGGATGAATCTGATCCTGAATCAAAGAGGTTGGTTACAGGTGCTTTACCGACTCGAAGGCGTTTCCGTGGTGGAGGTGACGTCCCTTCACTTTTGTGATTGCCATCAATAGTTTTCTGAGCTCCCTGTTTTGAATCCTTCGCACCCTTTCATTTACAAGTCTTTGGGAAAAAGTCAACATTCCGATCTGGAGCCCGTCCTTCCCGCTGTGTCTTTCCATAGGAAGATATGCGTTTGGGATCCCTAGACCTTTTTGTTCGCCCATATTTAACTTGCTGCTCTCTCCGCCACTTCAATGGTGATATTCCATGCTGTATAGGTCCACCAACTAACATAGGATTGATGTTAATCACCAATAATTCAGAGGAATCAATACTCACGCAATGCTTGATCATATAAACCATGGTGGTACTTCTCAACAATGAGTAGCCCATCTAATCCCCGAATTATATCGTGCTTTTTCCCAGCAATCATATAAATCTTGAAGTGCATTGCCTCTTCGGCATTTGTGCTGTCAGGAAGAACATCCCATACCAGAGGTTCCATACGACGTTGAGATGGGAAAATCATTGAGGCATGATCTGGACGAAGCCACCAGTTCAACCATGGCTTTGATTTTGGAAACTGGGTTTGTATCTCAGCAACAGTATTGTTGAAGATGGTAATGTCATGTGTAGAGTAGAGGAGAGCCGTTAAATCCGTGAAGTCAGATGCTTTATCAGGAGGTACAACACCACCAAGACGCTTCACCCGTGTGGCTGCATTACGAAAATGCTGTTGACAGCCCTTCAACAGCTTTTTCGCAGCTTCCATCAGCTCAGCATGACTTCGATTATCTTTCCGTCGTTCCCAGAAATCGGCAAAAGCATTCTCAAAGCCTATGCGTTGCGGCTCACTGAAATCCACCACCTAAAAGACGATATTGAATAGAGATTAGTGACCATACTCTAGAGATCATTTTAGTTCTTACCCCGGCAAACATTTCATCGTAAAGTGATATATTTTTGGCCTCTGCAACCTCGGAAATTGATTCTAGCACACCTTTGAAATGGTAGCGGTAGTGTTCAGCCGTCGAACCATTGGATATTGTAAAAATTCCAGGGACCCAGAATGACAATACATCTGAAAATACCGAGGGTAATGATAAGGAGATAATTGCCGACAGACCAATAGCCATGTGCAGCATCCGAGAGAAGTCCATTCAGTGCATAATCCAGCTGAGACGATGGCATCTGAATATCTGGAACAAGCATGTCTCTCATCCAAGTTGTCTGGATAGAGATCACTGTAACTTCACCTGTGTTTTGATATGTCCGAACAATCCCAGGATGTTTTCGCTGCCATTCAGAGAATTGGCTAAGAAACCAGTGCCCACTTTCAGCCATGGTTCTTGATTTGACAATACGGCGCTCGTATTTGACACGATCTGGGTGTCTCGTTGCCTCAGAGATATCAGCGGCACCCTTTCCATAACCTTCAAGTCTCCTCGGTCCCAACATCAATGCTGCCGGTCCAAGATTAGGATGCATCTCGACGAGTGCCTGAAATTCGATCTCTTCAGAATGTGTCATATGCAAGACATAGCTGAGACGAGAATGATTATGTGGCTGTCCATTGATATACCGATAACCACCAGACCATTGAATGAGATATGATCGTGATGCGCAATCGAAATACTTGAGTTCAGATCCACAACGACATATCTGCTTGAGTTGTTTATTACGGACTCCTGCGCTGGTTCCAGGACGACAGACGACTTTACAGTCTGGATTCTCACAGCGAATGACACCGAGACATCGCCTATTGCTGATCTTTCCATTACGAATCGTTGAAGCTGTTTCAGAACCATCAGGATCGCCCCCGTTACCACGCGTCGCCCAATTCACTTGTAACTTCTTTGTTTGCTTGAAGTCTTCGACTGAGATATCCATTGCAAAGAGGCCTGATGGCCAGCCATTCCAGCCACCAGGAATCTGCGATAGTGCAGTGAATATGACACCATCATCAGTCCCTCGTCGTGCCTCCGGTTCTGGTTGTATTTTGAGAGGTATATATGCAGTCAATGGTGCAGGATCCGAGAGATTATTGTCAGGCCAGCGGGTGAAGTCATGGGGAACATTTGACTTTAAAGATTCTAGACTAGGGTGCAGACTAGCAGCCGTTGATGGTAAGAACCTAAAAGGCAGCATTTCTGGCTTATCAGATGCCGGAACACCTGAAGGTGGGTCTTGGAAACGAGTAGGGCCTCGGTTTTTGTGTTGCATGGGTGGTACAGGAACATGTGGGGTGGTCTCTGAGTGAATAGCCCTGGCTGAAGGGATGGATTGGGGTGGTCCACCGCCATGAGTAACATATCCTACAACGGCCCCTAATAAGTAAAAGTTATTATGGTTCCAGACAATGTAATGGTTAAGAGGACTTACCAGTTTCGTGGCTATAGATAGGAACAAGTCTGTTAAGCTCAGGTGCTGCTGAAGGCGACGTGTCTCTGTTGCTAGGGATGTCAGACTCTTTCTGCTTGTCTTCAGCACCCTCAGAGTCGGAGTCCAGTTCAAGAAGCCAGGAGGCTATGGCGCGCTTGATTCTTTTCTGTTAAGGTATGTTAGATGCATCATTTAGAGAAGTTCACTAAGACTCACGAAGATACCCATGAAATTTCTGGTAGTAAGCTGTTACAGGGACGGACTCCCATCTCCACATTGTTCTGCCTGTTATTCAAATTAAAAGGGAATTGGATATTCAATATTAATTTTGAAGGCGAACATTGAGACTGAAGGAGATGCAGACAATGTTAAAGGCATGAGGTTTGTTATAATTGTAGCTAAAAATACCTGCTACCTAATATAATGGCAGTAACGGTACGTAGGATTACACTTTGTAGTTAAATTTTTCATTTGTTTAATGCCTTAAATAGTTGTTTTATGAACATGTCACAGTGAGATTGTGACACAAATCTTATTTCCAAGCATCACAGGGGTGCATAGAAATATGTAGATACTGTTTGTGCCATTACAGGTGAGTGCAAACTATATAATAATTGTTTCAAAACCTCCTTCTGAGTACAATTGAGACATCTACTTGATAAAAGGGTTGACGTCACAAGAGTTATGTCACGCACGCAGACCACGTCACACTTGTGAACGCAAAACGCACTTCAACTAACGCAACTGCCTTTTAAGGAAATGGATGCGTGAAAACGCAGATGCAAACGCAGATGCGAGAACGCAGACTAACGCACTCACGCATGTCGATCACGCAGAATTCTATGTGCCCCACCCAGTATATGGCTTTGTTACCTATAACGTAATTAAAGCCTACTTCATGTAAGATTAACATGCACCATGCCATCAGCGCCAGTCATAATTAGCTCTTGCTGTCAGGGTAGAGTCTTTGTGCAGACACCATGGCGGAATACACTGGTGTTCAAGCTGAGATTTTGAATATCAGACCACTCGGAGTCATTTTGAAGTACTGGAGACAGTGAGATGATAAACTGCATCAAATATGTTGCTTATACTGTAACTTCCTCCAGGAGTAAGCTCAACATATGGACCCAAAATTGTTGCCAAATCACAAAGTTACAAGTTAAGTGCCAGAATATAACAACCGGAATACGTCATAAGATGTGATTCCTACCTAGAGCAAACATATGGAAGCAAAAATAGGCAGGGGAAACTGTAGCGATCATAAGTCAATGACTTCAACTCGGACTTGAACGCATCAAATGCACCGAACGCAGATGTGTCACAACTGTGTCACACGCTTGCGTTCAATCTCGAACGCATGCGTTTTCAAAAGGAACGCATGCGTGCATTATCTTAGCATCTGCGTTCAATGTTTAGACATATGCGTGAGTTATTTCTTGAAGATGCATGAGTTATTTGACGTTTGCATTGATTTTAGAGGTGCTTGATTTTCTCAAAGTCAAAAAAAGTGAAGAGATCATAAGTCTCTCGACATCAGATGGTACTATATTATTTGTGATACCAGAACTAACTAACATACATGTATTTATAGCCTTTCTAGGTGATTTCCCGTCATACTTGAGCTGTGATAAGTCACGGAGAGACCCCCAGCAAACTTAGAAATTGCTCAGAAAAGTAAGTCAATTTTCGACAGAAAACATAACATATCGGTATCATTGAATTACGCCGGTTAGCAGGATATCCTGCATCTAAACGCATCGATGGACATCAAAACGCATGAAAGTTGAACTCACGCAAACGCAGCCAAACGCAGTTGAACGCATCCACGCATCTGTCTCAGGCAGAATTCTCTTGGCCCTATTGATAGAAGAATAGATGTGAGAACTCAGTCTGGCGCAACGTAGGCGAAACGACTGAGGTATGGGGTAACTACGGCGAGGTTATATAGCTAATATCGGGTAATGACAGGAGTTGTGATATAAACGGTAAGTAGGAACGAGTGACGATCGAAAGGAAAATATTATAGGGTATAACTCACAACGGAACGGAACGGATATCCTCCAACAGGCCCGATATCACCTGATCCTATGAAGTTCATACCAGTGCCTATGAGTGCATACCAACCATCGGGTATCGTGTATGCGTGGTCAACAACTATTTTGCATTCACAGGATCCCCTAGTGCCATCCTTGATGAGCAAAGTCCCTTGTCGAGGGTTGTCCAACGTTTCAGCTAATCCATCGACATATATTGATTCAAAACGTGGGCCCTCATACCAGTCAGAATCTGTTTCCTCTGTCCGACGAACTGAGCCAATATTGGCGGACCCATCACACCACGGAATTGTGTGTGCCATTGCCTGCTTCCATGATGGTCGCCAAGATTTATTTCTGTCCCCAGGCCTAGGGTAGTAGAAGAACAAATCTGCCCGAGACGGGGACGGCATGGCATCCTCTTCCGACTGCGCTGCATCGTATATCGGAATAGACCCTGTGCTAAAAGGGTATACCAAGGCTGCAACTTTATCCAAAGGCTTCGTTGACACCCGACTCTGCATTTGCAACAGCATGTTGAATGTCACGCGACTTAATCGCGTCTCGGACAACAATTGCAGCTGCCTATGGACCCTCGTTTGTATTTCCTCTTCCATGAACCTGTCATCGCCAGTATGCCCAGCAATGAGCGGTTCGGAGCCACCTGGAGCCTCCTGTAGTGTCCACGCTCGATTGAACCAACTTCTGTCGCCCTCAAAGACACCTTCTTTGAAATTCATCGGCCGACCCAGTCCACTTAAATAGCATATCACTTGAGCCCGCACACCAATGTGGGCGTCATACGCATATCCAATGGTAGGGACATCCAACTTCCACTCCTCTTTGCGTAGATCCTCCCTAATCACATGCTCCTGTCGCAAACACAGAACATCCAACCAGGCATACTCTGCTCCAAAGTTCAACGTCTCGATGCGGATGAGATTAAGATTGGCATCATTCGGTATGGGCACGGGCCACTCGTACCCGTTGATGGGTGACATCACATCCAGGCGCTCGTTCATATTAACCCATGAATGTGATATCGCCACCCAGTCTTCCACCAGCGCAACCCAGTATGGCACCACCCGATTGGCGTAAAGATCCCAGACGCGTCGAGGGACTATGTCCCGCTTGGTGATCCTGTCACCGACAATCGCATTTTTCCGCATTTCCCGGTCGTTCCCTTCATCCCTGCGCAACAACTTTTCGAGGGTGTCTAAGCGAAACCAGTAGAAACGCAAATGAGCATAGACCGTGCCAAAATCCCAGTTTCGTCTGACATAGGATTCGAGAACTGAGGATATCGTGGGGGATAGAATGTAAGAAGTGCCCAGGATTGTGTTGAGCTTCTCAAAAACTCCATGAACACCGAGATCAGCACAGGGTATGTTGGCCAGAGCTGAGGGAATGGCCTTTCGACCAGTGTATGACCGTTGGTTCAACACAGGAATTGCGGATTCGTCTAGACCAGTCTCAACGAAGGCGGAGAGTGTGACTTCAGAAGGGTCATACTTGTGCATCTGCATGTAAAGCATTATTTCTTGTCTCTCTAGAACACTGTTCTTACTTCATCCGCTATTCTGTGGCGGAATCCGCGCCAGAAGCTAGCATCGTCTTTGTAATCCCACGGCTCTATCTCCAAAGGTTCTTTCGATTTTATCTCTAGTAATAGTGGAATGAAGATGTGCAATATCAAACCAATCGGACAAATGCACATACCCATGTCCCAGTCAATGTACGTTGCTGCTGATCCACCGTCAAACCAAGCAGTTTTTGTCGTGCCGAATAGGAAGCAGCGTAGACTGCAGTTAGCGCCCAAGAAACGTGTCACCTGCACCGCCGAAAAATAGACGCTGAGATACATCGGGATACTTCCAGCCGATCGATGACAAATCTTACTTTTCCCGACCACCACGTTCACCTCGAGCGATACCCTTCGTATGCATCTCACCCTGCCCGCTGATAGTTCTGACATGGCTATCCAGATAATGGCTCCTGCAAGAAAAAAAACATCTCGTAACAACAAGGAGAACATTGCCGTAACAAGCCAACAACGACGAACACGAATTGCACCTGTTGCACCGTCGTCGGAGAAGGCAACTATGTCCACTGTCACAGGCCTAAGACGTTCAAAGCGCTCTCGTCGCCCACTCTCTCGGTTAGACGACAATACTATCCCAGCAAGATTTCTTCCCCGCTGGAACGCACAAAAATATCTACAGGAAACTTCACCACGCTATTCCATGCCAGAATCCGATTTGTATTCATTGCCTTTTCAATCGACTTTCGATATTTCTACGGAGATTCTTCCCGAGGAAAACTACCCATGCTCTCCTTTGATCGATACATCTTGCGACCTGCACACGCTATTTTGCGATTCAGAAGTCAGTTCCAAGCATCTTCTGGTCTCGCCTTTTTCCTTGGTTCCATATTTCGTTGAGGGTAAAGTCCGTCTTGTCCCTTTGCAGTCCAACACTTTCCCCCTTCCCCGACCGCAAACTTTGACCGGACTCAGAACGCACCTCAAGCCCTTCTCGGACTTCCTGTATTTCTCGGACCCCCTTCCGGATGAGCTGCTATCCATTAACTCGGAACTAGACCCCTTCGAGAGTGTCTCCAGGATGTCGCCAAGCACGTTTTGTACCAGTATTGGCTCCGCGACAACAGATGGAGATAGTTATAACTTGGTACTTTGATTCTAGGCATCTTTCCCATCCTTTTCGTTTTGTACACTACATTGTTTTTATCTCTAGATGGAGACTCGGAATTCTACTGTTTCGGCTGGACCGGAAGACACTTCACTGCGTTACCACTGCGGTATGTTCAACGGGAAAGAGCTGTGCTGTTTATTGCACGTCGGGGATGAGTACATGATCATCTTTCTAGTAGTTGTAGTTGTAACTGCTTCAGCAAGGTCAGCATTTCCACAAACATCTCCTGAAAGATATAGTACCTTCTCAACCTCGACTTTCGTTGCTGGTAAATCAAATACAGCGCATGGATGATACCTCCGATCCAGAAGAACAGCGTCAGGACGACATTGATGAGGATTTCCGCAATGGAGCGCTTCATGATAATCACCGCAATTGGTGGAATGAGGATGGCTACCTGCAGCGAGTTTCAATTAGGTCTAGTAACTACTCTCTTGGAGGCACGTACGATGATGAGGAGAACCTCTTCGCTGGTAACGGAACCCATGCTTCGCCCTTGAGAAGTTTTCTGTTCGGTGGTGGTGGTGGTTGCGGTTGCGGTGAGACAGGTATGTCGTCATATGCTTATGTTTGTGAACCACAAGGATATTCAGACTTTCGTCATTGTGGGTTTCACATTTATAAGAGGATCGAAGCAGACGAGGGAGAATTTCGATTTCCCCCCCTTCGTGAACAAATTTTATTTACTAATAATTGGTTATCAAGTTGTGGGCTAGCAGGTGGATGCGATAACCAAAGATGTTTTGAAATAGATCGCGGTCAAATCGCAGTGTCATCTTCCAACTCAGAGAGGCGACTTCGTGCTGACTTGGTGACCAACCTCGAGTAGAGTTCAAGCCACGTTGAGATGTATTGCGTGATCGGATGCTAACCCAGTGCTCCACGGTGTAAATGTGGAAAAACAGTAACGCCGATTTCTTCTGAGGTAGTGCATAAATTCTTTAAAGCTGTTTTGATATGAGAACGAACTACTTCTATTTTGATCAGTAAGCAAAGCTGGTGTGGGCGTAATAGAGATTCAAGTCGATGTTCACGTAGAGTTTGCTCAGTTCTTCTTTTTTTACACCTAGAAAGCACTACTGGGCCATTGTAGGCTCATGTTGAACCACAGATCAGCCATCACACACTTCCGAAGAAATACGAAGCCTTTCGTCAGAACACAATAAGTAAATGTACCGACATTTATATCATATACCTAAAATCAGGAGCCCTATCTCCCATTTTCTTCAGCTCTTCACGGGAGTAGTTCATTCCCGTCTGCATCTCCTTCTCCCGGTTCGCGTTAATCCATTTATAACTGATCACCGCTATCGGCACACAAACGATCCCTATACCCACAAACATCAACTCCAGAGCATCTACACAGAAATTTCTTCAGTTTTCAGTAAAGCCGAGACAATGAACTCCAATGCTCACGTCCCAAGATAAATCTCGGCGAATCTTGGGTCCTATATATATTCGAGGCAATGGCGCCTGCAAAATTACCGATACCAATCTGGGTAGCCATACCCACTCCGCGCTTATACTGGCCCGCGAGATTATTCCCAAGCCTAATTTTAGCGTGAACAAAGAGAGTTTCATGGGGTGTATATATATCACGTACCAAGCCACAACTCCTGGGAACGAGGCGTAACTTCCAGCAACACAAAAGAACGTCCCGAAATACTTCACCCCCGGAGCCGTATCTGATACATTGATAGCAAATCCCACAAGGAGCATTCCCAGCCCCAGATAGATAAACGGAGAACGCATCTTCAGTCTGTCGGAGTATCTAGCGAAAATGTAGAGGACGATGGCTTGTGTGAAAAAACAAATGAGAGTTTGACAATAGTGAATATTGACAACCTACTAGCGAAGATATAGGGCGGTACGGTAAGGAGCTGGCTGATAGCTGCCGTGTGGCCAAATCTAATATTGTGTGAGCAAAATGCCTGGAATGTATAATTGCATACATACGTGTTGATGATCGTTCTGCACCAAGAGATAAGCACACGATATACCTGAAGAGAGTGAGATAGTACTCACGGGAGGAACAGCGTTATGCCATATACTAGGAAGCGATGTGAGCATATAGACTTCATGCGGGATTGACATGGAGCGCTCACAAGGGCCGATGACGGACATGTAAATCAAGATGTGAAGGAAGACCTAATTCAAGGACGTCGGAGAGCCCATCATTCCCAGACTTAGGGAACATACCTGCCAGTCCGTGAGTGCCTGAATGATATGCTTCACCAAAAAATGCTCCTCTTCCCCGACGGACGAATTGTCATATTCTGTGTAAGCAGTCAGTACTGACAACGAAAAGAAACCGGTGCTTACTCTTCTTCCATACGACGAACGCCCGTTCTTCTGGCGTGAGGAACTTGGCTGTGGCAGGGAAATCGACCAAGACTAGAACGAGAATGTCACCACGAGGTACACCGGAATATAGAAGGGGGCGACACGTACTGAAGAAAGCAAGTAATCCAACAGCCACAGTAGCGCTTCCTTCAATAATCTATACAATGTCTAAGTCTTTGGGGCAGGATAGTGCGATATGAGCAATTTACAAAGATCCAGGACCACCCAAGCAATCCGCGCGTACCACTCATGAAACTGATAGCAAAAGCCAGTAATCCGGAGAAGGCTCCGGCTAATGACGCGGCACCAAAGAAGTACCCGATGCGGAGTTGAAGTTGGTGGCGAGGGTACCAGAGTGTTAAACTTGTTCTGCGGGTAAGCACGCTGGTGCAGAGCTTCAATATCGGACGCACTAGTATACGACGCCTGGAAACAGTCCGGCTTCCGCCACACCGAGACACACGCGGACGCCAACAAGCTGGGGATAGCTTCAAACGAATTAGCAATGAGTAAAGGGTCAGATGTTCACGGCTGCTTTTTACTTTTTCACGAGACCCATTAATGTCCTGAAGGTGATTAGGTATTTCAAAGATGGTTATGCAAACAGGGTACTGACATGATGATACCCCAGACAACCTGATATCAATCATGTTATTACAGACGATGAGGGAAACCATAGATGGACGAACGGTAATGCCAGGCAGCCACCTTAATGCGTTGTGTTAGAACACCGCTGATGTTAATACCAGCAAGAGGACACACCGAGATGGCCGAAACTTCTTCAAAACCAGACTACGTGATGATTGGAAAAAGATTCAAACAAATGGAACATGGAACGTACTTGGCGGGACACTCGAAAATGCAGTATGGCTATAAAAGAATATAAGGTGTTGTTTCCAAGGGGAAATATCGTACGCACGACGAAGTACATCGTCTGTGGGCTGGAATTCAGAGAGAATCCAAGCCAAGAACAAGAACACTCACCAACGCTATGTTATACTTGTTACTATCCAAATCCAATTGTGTAGTTAGTCCCTGAAGTTTAGCGTTGCCTATAGGTAGCAAACAAGAATGTAAACGCTTGTCATATCATCAGCATGTCACTATGCACCGATGTTTCCTATCAAGTAAGCTCATATCAGACAAGATTTCAGCACATGTACCGTCAACGAACCTCTATCCAAGAACGAGAAGAGATACATCAGACTCAAAATAGGCATAAGCCTCAAGTCAATCTTGCGCCAAAGTTTCTTCTCTTGCTCTTCTGTCAACACTGGTGGTGGCGGCAGCGTAGCCTCACCGCCGAAATTGTCAATCAGCTGAACCGCTCCATCCTTGGCGTTTTCGGCAAGTTCGGATCTCTCTCTATCCTTTTCCAGAGAGGTCTTGGTAGGCGACGACGATGAATCTTTCTCCGAAGACATGAGCTGAGAGAGATAAAGCAGGGGCTTGGCTAGATGATATTACGGATGGTCTATTATACTATTGATATTTAGCATGAACTGAAAGGATATAACGCGTCATCACCTGAGCATCTTTTCCCCACACACATGACAATACGTGGTGTCGTGCCATTATGCGGGGCCGGAGACCTTCGGGCTTCCTGCGCAGTGAGAGGATAGATACATGTAAAGTGTATTCGCACGAAAACATTGAAAATAGCACAGGGACATTGCAGATAATGCTCGTCATGAAAATAAGCAGACAGCTCAGCATGTGCTTGTCGGGCGTGGCCCAATCGGTTCACACTTCCGGTCCGGCGCTTCCGGCAATAGCTGATGATATTGTCGAACCTTGTACCATAGGTAACACGGCTATAGGACGTGCTGAGATGGAGAAAGAGCGATATCGTAACTCTATTTAAGTTCTAGCAAACAAAGATATTGGCAATGGGAACTAGCTCGTCGCTACTAGGGAGTCATGAGAGACTGCAAACGCGAGGTTATGAGGAGAATAAGCACCTGTATGAGTTACTCTGAAGGCCTAGTGCTGGCACAGGAACGCTGCACATTGCCTTCATTTCCCGCCGGGACGCACCCCACTCGTCCGAAGTCAATGATACGACAGAATCGTGCCGAAAGGTAGGGAATTGACCACTAAGATGCTTTGGCGCAGTGACTCGGAGGCGGAGGATGTACTAGATGAAAACTAAGAGTCAGACACGAGTCCAAGCACCGAAAAGAAACTATGATTGACCTCCACGCCTACAACGCCATCAAGGCACCACGAGCTCTCTTTCCCCGCACACCCTGCTGAGATAGACCCCTGGAACAAAAGGCTACCCTGAGAGTCATCCCTGTACTGCACAGAACAGGATGCAATCTGGCGTTCGGATGAGACAAGCTTTGATGAGCCTGACGACGAGCAGAGCGAGATTTTCTTCATGAGCGCGACGTGTATATTCTTATCTGACACCTGATTTAGAAGCGGGTGTTTGGCAGTGTCAAGGCTGACGGAAAATGGTATTCTGTCGCCGGAAGCGAGAGTCGTGGAAGGTATAGACACCTGTTGAGTGGTTCTTTAGGCTTTGTTAGATAGTTGGGATAACGGGCTGCTCACATGAACTGCGTTGCCGAAGTCTCGAAGGGCACCCGCCAATTGATGGTGTCTTTTCTTCAAATCCGACCACTGTGGCGCCATAGGCGTTAAAGATACCATCTCCGTTTGTGATACTGCACTTTGGATCAGGGACGGCTGGCAGGGCTCCGACTTGGGAAGGTACATGATAGGTATGAGACGACTGAGGTGGAAAATATGAGGGGAGAGGTAAACTAAGAGGTCTAGCCGGGAACTCACGATTCATGTGTGCAAAAACCGTTCCTCTTTCGAACCATACACACTTTGATAAAATAAGAGACATCGCACATCATATCGTAGCTGTGGTACGAGAACGACGGTGGCATAGCTGAGGTGCCCCCATTCGAGTTGATCTCGCTAGGAATAGGCAGTGAAAAGGCGTAATCGTCGTTCCATTGGGCCGAGGATGCAGAGAGGGGCGTGTAGACAGGAACAGTACGGGACAGCAATGTAGAAGTTCGCCGTTCGGATGTGCTAACCTGTACCTGGAGCTATAGAGAACGGGTATCAGGTTTCAGGTATTTTACGTTTACAGTGACAACTTACTGCAACGGTAACCTTTGATACACTGCTGGGATTGCCTGAGAAGCGGATGGATCCTTCGATGTTACCGTTCAGGCCATAACACGGATAGAGCGACTCCCACAGGCGAGTGCCGAGGTCGATTCTCATATGCTTGGTGGTGTAAATCCAGCGGGGAAGGTCAGAAGAGGATGCTGAATCATCGCGAAGTGTTACTTCAGAAGAACTCGGACTAGGAGTGTATACTGAAGTGGAGTGCATTGTCTGTGTGGTAGAAGGAAGCTGATGTCGGAAAGCTGCTGGAGGTATGATCCTCCTCTGGCATGGTCCTGGCTTTTTATGTGCGTCGGACTGGTGTGTTCTCCATGGACGAGAGACCGAGGAGTGGAGAGGGATACGACTATCGTTGAAGAAGAGTGTAGTTTGCCGAGGAATCAACTCGGATTGGACCCTTAGAGGCATAGAGGAGAGAGATCGGAGGTGGGAACGAAATTGATGCCCGAGGAGTCAAAACCGAGAATAAATGCACTGTATTCATAGCAAATTTCGTGGCAACCACACATAATCGAGCAACAGGAGCCGAGCCTCAAAAAGTACTATCGTACAGCCTGAAAAGGGCTGAATGAGTTGAGTAGCGGGACGCCCGGTGATGATCATGATGAACGAGGTCAGAGAGCGCCACATCGGGAATGAAGACATATTCCGGGATATCAGATGAATAGGGAACAGCCGTGGAGACCGACAGACCATGGCGCTATCATGCAATCTTTATAAGGCATGGACTCGGATATCGGGAAGATATCGACGTAAAATTAGAGACAGCCTCACTTGAGATAGGTATGCTTCTTCTGCAGCAGTACGGGAAGCGATGTAGAAACCTGCTCTAGGATTGAGGAGGAGATGAGATTCAAAACGGGTATTTAGAAAGTAACCGCCTACCGAGGACTGAGATCGAATGAACACAGTGAGGTGAAAAATAGACGGGAGCGGCGACTGAATTGATCCAAAAATGGTCGGTGTGTAGGAGAACGGGTAACCGCCACCGATATTGACTAGCGACAGGCACAAGAGCGTCTAAGTGCCTATCGTGAAAGAGGACATATGTGGACCCTGAGGCCTCGACATAGCGAATTGTGTAGCTGGTCAATATTAGCCAAGCCTAGGATACACCTAAATTCGCAGAAACGAGCCATTCGTGAGTAAACAGTCATATAATCCTAGGTCTGAATACTGACATTTTGCACTGATATCGGTTTCGCTGGGAAAGTTTTGATTTTTTGGCTTCAACATTTCTTCTTGGCATTGCTTCAACGCCATCAGCGTGTATCTGCCGTAGCAAGGTCGTGGATATCACGAGCTGGAGCGACTACCGCAACGTGTATAATGTCGACGGAGGTTTACCGTCCAATACACTGGGTTCCCACGGTCACTTAGCTGCCAATGCTGTGCACTTAGCTGCCATGCCGCATTTGGCAGGATGGCTTTTGGCTTCCCATTCATTCAAAGCATGCCTGTTTTCCGGATAATTTGCGCGCTAGACAACAAAGATGTATTATATATATATTGAACATCATTCAAAATATATTCGTTGCGTGGAAAGTGGATTAGAGCAAACGGCAGGTAAGTTGGTATGCTGAGTCAGCAGCCTTATCTGCCATTTTCGATGACTTAGCTGCCGCTCTCGTTCTCATCCTTCTACAGCACCTTTCTCACCCGTTTTTTTGCATCCTATTAATGTAATTAGCTTATATCACTATAATCTTTGATCAGGTAAATTTCTACTGGTCTCTAAACCTGGATAACATGTCTTAATGGCTATTTCAAGGATTGTTTTGCCACTGCCGATGTCTTTACAGCCCCGCACCTTCTGTTTCCAGAATTTTGTTGGAAAAATTGTTGAGAGGATCAGTCAACACTCTCTATCGGGGTTTTTGGACTACCTATTCATAGGTGTATTCAGTAGCGCGATCACAACAGTATATTCAATATTTTTCATTTCCATCCTACCTCAGTCTTTTTCACCCATCAAGTGGAGACTAAGTTACTAGCTGTCTATTAACAAAAATAATTGCATACCTACCCTCAGGCTGGTATTATTGAGCTTAATAATTCAAGCTTGCTTGTAGTGCCTCCATCCCTCTTGACAAATCTTTCAGTCCCATTGGTGGTTCCAGAAATTCAACTATTCATGAGTTCAGAGCCATTAAGCACATTCAAGTTGGCCTCTATATCGTGACTGGATATTGTGCCAAGCTCTTCAATGGATATAGACTCAAATCACATACCTCCCAGAGTGGATGATGACTCACAGCTGGAATTGTACTCTGATATGTTATCCTTTCTTGTTAAACAGCTTTGATAATAATGTAAGCTAACCATATTATATAGAGATCTAGTGCCAATGGGGAACACTGACAACAAGGTTTCTCAGGCTATTGCTGCAAGGATGCCAGTGGACATAGAAGGCTCTTGAGTACAAGCCACACACTGAAAAGAAGACAGATCATGGTTAGGTCTGACCATGTCCAGAGACTTCATGGCACATGTCATTGCTGTGCAGTTGAGGGATGTCTGGGTATGAACAACATTTTGTTGTGTCCTAAGCCATGCTTAGTCCCATGTATTACTTGTGGGCAGTTGTCAGGGTGTAGATGTGTTGACAGAGGGACAATGTGCACAGTAAAAGGCACCAAGCTTCATTGGTGAGTGTCAGGGCTCACTACTCATGCTTGTGGGTCAGTCTGGAATAAAAATAAAAATAAATTAAAAAGAAAAAGAAAAAGAAAAAGGAGAGAAGAAGAAAAGGGAAAGGAGGGAGGTTTCAGAAGACTTACCTGCAAATTCTAAGGTAAGTTTTGAGTGACAGAGACACAAATTAAAGAGGGTGCCAAGAGATGGTGCTCTCTGCACCTTTCTGATGCCCAATACACAGCCACATCAAGCAGCAGAACTGCTGTTCAGTAGTGGATTCATTTAACAGATGGGATACATTTCATTTGTTAGCCTCAAAAATTTGTCTCAAACATGCTAAAGCTACTGACACAGCTGGCTACCCATGCTTGGGACCTGACACAGCTGGCTACTTATGCTTAGGGGTTGCTACTGATAGCAACTGCTAGCAACTGGAGTCTTAACTGAGTTCAATTAGGCCAGAAATTCCTGTTTGGAGGTGTGGTGCCATTCATTTTGCAACTGGTATTTGTTGTGCTGGCTGTCTTCCTGCTCTCTACCGCAGTTAGCCAGCCAGTCAATGTTGAATGCTCTCACTGCGACAGTGAGCACTGATGAAACACCACAGCAGTGGACCGCATTGGGCTGGAAATTTATATTCCGGTCAGTAGCGACTGGATCACTACAATTCACAAAAAGGTGGATATTCAAATTTATGCCCGGAGGGCCCGAAAAATTTAGAGCATCTTGTGTTCACAAAAATGTGTCGAATTAGATGAGTAGTGGCGTCGGCATCTAATTCAAACAATGGCAAACAATGACGCGCTACCTATATTTAGTCTCTCCGAAATCTCTCCGAAAGCTCCCTTCTTTGCAGATTTTCGGACGTGAAATACCCAGTGTATTGAACGGAAAACTTCGACGGAACCCAACCCGGACGCCACCATACTACCGGAAGCGCTAGATTAAAAAAACTGACGCTTAGTAATCAGACGGTCCGTCCACCGAGCCAATCGCAATCCGTGGGAAACCTGTCCTCCTTGATCCCCAACGAGCATCCTATCAGCCAAGCCAGATTCGCACAGGCTAATCGTACTTGATAATTCATGCTACTCTGCGACTTATTAGCGGAGGGGTGTGACAAGATCATCTTCCAGGTACGGAACAGTATGAACTTTTAGATGTACACCTACTTACACGTCTAGTGTGAATGAAGAGAAAACTCTAGTGCCAGTGTCGAATAGATCACTATTCCACCAAAATGTACCCAAACATTAATTCATCAACAGTTCAATGCAGGGACTTCATTCACCCAACGTCTAGGTAAATCGCAGAAGGTAATGAGCGCCGAATTAAGATCCCAGGAACGTTTTCCCTGTCATCATCTAGTCAAGCGCGATTTCCGAAGGTCCTGATTCGCCTTCATCAATACAGCGATTGTACACTAGGCTGCACGTATCAATTGACGTTCCGTTGCCCCAAGTATTTGCAAACCTTTACGAGAATATTTGTGTTCAAATATCAAGAAAAATATGTTTAGAAGGGGAGTCCTGGGCCGTAGCTGCTGAACAGAAAGCGATGGAATATCACGACAAGTACATCGAGAGTATGGTTGACTTGTATAGTCATGACAATCATCCAGGTAAGCGTTCGCGCGTCTTCTATTCTCTTCTAATTCAAAGACTGATTTGCATCTCAGCTTAGCAACTGCCACGAGCTGCTGTGACGCGTCTTATAGCTCCTCCGTCAACTACTATTCCTGTTTGAATGTTTTTGGGATCCCCATGACGCAAGGCTACCATGTATGTCCAGTAAGGCGTCCACGCGTGGAGTGGGTCTGCATGACGACATGCGGTCGCCTCACTATAAGTACTCATACACGCCATCACCACGAACATAGTACAAACCACTCTAACAAATCATGGCTTCCGTCACGATTGAAGATGTTCTTCTGGTCATCGTACGTACTTCCAGGATGGAATTGCAGTCGATTTACTGATCTGAACACCTCTAGGTTGCCATCCTCCTTCCGCCAGTAGCGGTCTTTTTGATGAAGCGACCGCTAGTGGATATACTTATAAACATCATCCTTACGCTCTTCTTCTGGATTGGAGGAGTAATTCACGCGTTATACTTGATGTACCAGAGACGAAGGTCGTGGTGGCGATGGTACCGTAACTCGTTTATCGACTTGACCACCGCTGATTCAGGACAAGCAGAAATACTAACACCCTATGTTGTTATTCGTTTGAATCGACTCCTTTCCCGTCTGTATCTCGCTGTGAGAAAAACGTCAAGGTCATTCCAAGCGACATGTAAAAGCGGACACCATGTCACCGCTCACGGGAAGAAACATATCCTCGTCCAAGGCGATGTATCTTCCTAATATCCTATTAGCGCCCCCGCCGCATTCCTCAGCTACGTTCGAAGAAATGATAAGAAACGTGAGAGCAGCTATATACACTGCAAGGCTGTCACTGTCACTGTCAGATTGAAAGTTATTTCGTCTACCCGACACGCCGACAACTCCATAAGATCTAAGAAGCGGCTTTCGAAGTCACTATCATCCCGCCTGTTCTTATACCGCCGCGGCATTGGATCGAGCGATTAAACGTATATAAGTCGCAGGATGGATACCTCTTCTTCATCCGTACCAAAATGAGGACGCACTCTCTTCTGCTCTCGTTTACCCCCATGTCGCGGTCTTTGCAGACCTTCATTGCTTTCTCTTTTATCACCGTCTGCCTCTCTGCCTCTGCCGAAGAATGGCGCTCGAGGTCGATTTACCAGGTATTTACTTTGGTTTCTATCTAGTTCGTCCTCAAACTAACTGGTGGTCAAGCTCGTGACAGACCGCTTCGCAGTGTCGAATGACACAGGGTTCGGCGGCTACTGCGATACTTCTTGGCGAAGCTACTGTGGCGGCTCTTGGCTGGGTATCACTCAACATCTCGACTATATTCAAGACATGGGCTTTGACGCTATCTGGATATCGCCGATTGTGGAAAACATTGGGTACAGGACTTTGAATGGAGATGCATACCATGGGTTTATATATTTCCCAAGTCAAGGATTGTCTTGCTGATTTACTTCAAAGATTCTGGATGACAAATATTTCAAGCTTGAATTCCCATTTCGGCACGGCAGACGACTTGAAGGACCTGGCCTCTGCCTTGCACGCCCGCGGCATGTACCTCATGGTTGATGTAGTAGCTAATCAGTTCGGCATTCACTGTTCTCATGCCCCCCTGTTTTCTGATCGTAACTGTAGCCTTGCCACCACTCCTCGTCCTGGCACAGATGGGTCAAGTATTGACGACTTCGACTTCTCCAGTCTCTGGCCCTTTTCTTCGTCCTCCTATTTCCACCCAATGTGCTGGCTTCACTGGCTTCAAGATCCAGAATATACTGGCCAATGGGAAATAGAACACTGCTGGTTGGGCGACAGGAACGTTGCGCTGGTCGACCTCAATACGGAAGACCCCAAAGTGGTCGCTACTATGTATGAATGGATCACTGCTTTAGTCAAGGACTACAGCATCGACGGTTTACGCATCGATACTTTCAAGCATATTCGCCAAGATTTTTGGCCCGGCCTTGTAAAAGCGGCCGGAGTGTTCTCTATGGGAGAGGTCAGTTTCTCTACGTCAGAACCATATCTGCATGTCTAACTGTACAATGGTAGGTGGCTACCCGTGATGTAGGTTACGTGGCACCGTACACTCGTAAGTACTTGTCTGTCCTTTACAACCTGACGTTCATGAGCGCAGACGTTGTCGATAGCGTGCTCGACTACCCTGCATGGTTTACCCTTCATTATGGATTCAAGTCAATACAAGGAAACCTCTCCGCCCTTGTCGATGTCGCCACTGCGGCACAGAGGTCCTACAACCAGAGTCTATTCATGACGGGCTCCTTCCTCGAAAATCATGATGTTCCGAGACTCCAATCAGGAACTGGTGATCTTTCAGTTAGTCTCTATCTAATACTGAAGCATTTCGAGACTTACCGTCCATATTTAGCTCGTCAAGAATGCCATAACGTGGAGTTTCGTGACGGATGGCATTCCGATTCTCTATTATGGTTCGCATCTTAACGTGCATGAGATTTAACGCAATCTTACCATTGAATTTTAGGTCAAGAGCAAGGCTATCAAGGTTCCGCTGACCCCGCTAACCGCGAGGCGTACGTCAAGTTTCCCTCTTAAAGTATTGGTATGATATGATTGACGAAACGTCCTCTTAGTCTTTGGCTCTCAGGATATCAAACATCTGATAAACCACTCATGGACCATGTTAAAGTTCTGAATTCCGCACGCAAGTTTGCAATTTCTTCGAACAGCAACTTCCTTACTACTCCAGTGCCGTCTTACATCCTTTCAGGTTATTCAATTACTGAAGATCTGCAGATGTCATTCATACCTCAAAATACCGACAAATTAATTGCCATCTCCAAGCCACCCCTGCTCACTCTTTTGACCAATGTTGGACGAACGGGTTCAGCGACATGGAAAATTCCTGGAGTATTCAACGCAAGTCAGGAGCTTCTCGACGTGCTGACGTGCACGAGATACGCCGTAGATCAAGACACATCCTTGACAGTTTCCTGTAGTGACGGGTCACCGAAAGTAAGCGTGCCAATGTCTTTATGTTGTATTTTTGGGCTCAGAGGCTTCCGAAATAATACAGATCTTGATGCTCTCGGAAGTCGCGAAGCATTTCTGTCCTCATCATGATGCAGAAGTTGTATACGCTATAAGAGGGGGACATCGAGGTGAGGCACCGCTCTATAGCAAGACTATGTACGAGACAATTGGCATCGTGCTTCACGTGCTCTTCGGCTGGCTAGTATAGCTGGACAGATTGCAGTATGGCATTCATTCGTATTCGTTCTCAGCTTTGTCTATGTCGGACTTGTAGTATGTACTCGCTTTGGTCTCGTAAAATCCACGAAGTGTTATCCTATGAAAATACTCTTGGGGCGCATCAGCAGTGGGCTGGGCTGCTATCCCGTACATAGGGTCAGCAACGAGTCCTATGTACAGCAGTTTCACTACCAAATAGAAGTTCAAATCTGTTGGTAAAAGACGTACAAGATAGGACAGAAATGGAGAGTCCGATTGTGGGGACCCAACTCCGAGGCAAATGCGCAGAACTGAGCATGGAACACGACTCACGGGGGATAACCAAATGGTCACAGAGTATTTCCGAGTACAGTATGATAACCGTAACGCGCTTGAAATCGCGTGGGATGGAGAAATAGAGACTAATTCCAACTTCACACGCCGATGCGAGTGACTCCAACCGAAATTCAACTTCTTTCATCATTCGCTTCACAATGTATATGCAGTCCATTCGACTTGTAAGTTCAATCTGTCGTATGACTATGATAGCACCATTGGGTGTCAGTATGGATTTCCCGGTACCGTTCTGTCAATGATCTCGCAACAACCCCGCAAGTCGTCAAAGACCAGCAGATTCGTCATTTGCTATGCATCATACCTCTTGTCAGGAAGTAAGAGCAACGTTGAATATTCATACAAGATACAGGGTAATGAAGACAGAAACGGCATGGTATAATCTGGCTAAGGGAGCCTACGTAAAACCTCGTCCATATCGAAGATAATTTCGTTTTTGCTGGCTCGGTCTGAAAGACGGATCCAGGTTCTTACTCCCTCTTCCGAGGGAGAAGAACTAATGTTTTCCTCTTGAAAACGATAGCGAGAGTTTGTCTTGGGAAGAGCAAATTTGAGAAGCCAGTGTTGTAGGATTTGTGCAGGGGCGACATCGACCTGGATTTTCCTATCGTCATCGGTCCCTTCCTTCTTCTCGAGCTCTACATCGTCCTCATCTTCTTTGGCATCGCTGTACTCGCTCTGATCTGGAATATAGGCACTGTCGTCCGGATCGCTCTCCTCTTCTCTGCTCTCCTCTATCCCTCTGACTTTTTCGCTCTCCTCCAGTGTGCTTTCCGAGCCGTCGCTCTCTTCCGCTTCACTGTCTTCATCCACATCAAGAAAGAGAGATCCCGGATCTTCGGCGCGAAGAACTATCTGAATTCCAATCTCCTCCAAATCCAAGCCATTCGCCGAGAGGGCATCGTCAAGGCGCGGCCAGAAGTGATCGGGACGAGGCATATTGTCGATACACTCATTCTCAAAACCAAAGTCGAAGACGAGAAGAAGTTTCTTCACAGGTATCTGTTCAGGGGATAGCGATTCCAGAATGGAAGAAAACCAACATGGGGCCTCGCCGGTAGACCTCCAATCATTGATAACAAAGTGTAAGTCAAGAGTTGTGCAATGCGGAAGACGAACACTGTCGAAATTCGGAGGAGCGTGAGTGCCTGACCTGTCTATTATGCCATTTAGAAACAGCGCAAACAGACAGAGATATGCCTCACAAGTATCCGCTTCAAACTCGCCCAAGTGCAGCTGCGACACGGACTGAGCAGATGAAGAGTCGAGGAAAGCTATGATTCTATCTACTATCGCCTTATTAAGTGCACCCTTTGCGACGGAAATCGCTAGTCGCTTGAGACTCCCTGGTAAGATGACAGGAAATCGAGCGGATACCAAAAGATCCATTATTTTGTAATCCTCGGGTGTCGCCAACTTCATAACCAACCGCTCAATCGGGAGGTCGAGAGCGGTTGTGGGCTGAATACCGTGATAGGGCGACTGAGGATCCTCCCATACCACAGCTCGCGGTTCATTAAGAAGGCCTGCCATGTAAAAACGTCCGACCTGTGGAAGATGCTCGTGAAGCTCTTCTATCTCAAGGTTGGATATTAGGAGAGAGCTAAGAAACGAGCTGGAGCGAAGGATGGTCTCAAACTCGTGATATTTCATAGACATGTCATAAAGACGAAGGTCTGTGAGATTGACACGGTTGGCAAAGGCGGCGAGGAAGGGAGTTGGGGTTCGTAGGGGGAGCTCAAGGCCTGTCAGTTTAATGACGTTCAGGTTCCTCATATGCTCAAGGATAAAGAGAAGGTTGGGCGAGGAAGTATCTACTTGGCGCTCCGGGTCTTCAAGAATCAATATCCCGACTAATGCTGCCAGATTATGGTTGGATTCGAAGAGGACGCGAAGTTCAGAGATGTCCTTGTCAAGATCTGACTCCGAGGTGAGCTTTACAACACGGAAGATCAGTGCCTTGGCTCGTTTTCCCACATCACGAGAGGTCAATGACAGGTTATACAAGTCTTTCATACTGCCGCCGTTTGAAGAATCGTAAACCTCGTCAGTGATCCTGTCAATGAACTCGAGAGGCAGAACTTGACGCCTCTATGGATGAATTCAGAATATGATGAGAAAAACCGGTACGAACGTACGTACAGGAAGAGTAGTGGCCATTGCGCGAAGACGTACCGCTATTGGGTGAAATATAATCTTCTAGTATTGTTGGGCCTAGCGGCAGGTTTCCGGAGGATATTCGACGTTTGAGTGAAGGGTGTTAATTAGTCTGTATAAACAATGATAGTTGGTCAAAGCTTCGTTCCAAGAGCAGTCGAAGGTAGAAAGAAATTGTATCCAGAAACTCCAGGATCGGTACATGCAAATGCACAGAACTGGACGTGGAACATAACTCACACCAATTACCAGGTGATAGAGTGTTGCTAGAGGCGATGGCCGGCATATAAATCATGATAACTACGGTGCGCTTGCAGCGCCCTGAGATGGAATGAGAAACCTTGAATAATGAAATCCAACTTCGCGCGATTGACCGGCAATTCCCGAAATTCAATTTCTTGAAGTCGCTTGTTACGCGGATACCGGCCTCCACAACATCTGCCGACAAGTGATACGGTACTTACGGGAACCAAGACGGTCATCTTTCGTCACTCCGCCATACCGCATCTTCATCTTTCTGGAAAGGCAGACATGATCCAAAGGTTCCAATCCGCAAAAAGTCTAAAATTAAGAAGCACCCCTCCCATGCATACAGTATACGCGTAGCTTCACTTGAAATCTCCCCAAATATCTCCAAAGACATCATCCTTCTTCTGTGCCGTTGTCGTAGTCGTCGTGGTCCCCGAACTAGCGAACGAGCCAAGGAGATCGTTTGACGCCTGACTAGTCCCGTTCGACGGCGCAGGTGATCCCCAGATGGCAGCACTGCTCGCAAACAAAGATGGCTGCGGCTGCTGCGGGGCTGGGGCGCCCCAAAGGTTAGGCTGAGCGGGAGGGGGAGCCGCTGCATTCCAACCTGAACTGACGCCCCACATTCCTGCTCCACCCGCGCCCATCATGCTTGTTGTCTGCTGCTGCCGCTGAGGCTGCTGAGGCTGAGGTTGTGACCAAGGAGATGCAGTTGCGGGCGTAGCAGATGGTGCGGAAGAGAAGAGCGATAGGATGTCCTGCTTGACGTCTTTCTTCTGCTGAGCGTCCTGTTGTGGAGGTGGGGATGACGAAACAGGGGAATGAAAATCGAGCGAAAAGAGGTCATCGCTCGGTTTCGGTTGCGGTTGCGGTGGTGGCGGAGCTGGGGCAGCAGCAACAGGAGCAGGTGTGGTCTTCTGTTGTGACGCGTAACCAGCGGATAGTAGGTGATGCGGCTGAGGTTGACGGTTTGTCACAGGAACACGACTAGGACTGGCGCGTGCTGTTTGGAACGTCGGAGTGGCTGGCTGCTGCTGTTGTGGCGGCGGCACAGCGCTCGATCCATTTTCCAGTACCAATGGATCTTGCGGTGGCGGTCCCTCCATCGCCCACCGCCGTGATTCGTATTTAGATCGTATGAAAGATTCCATTTTACTGCATTGCTCAAGGTTAGAATACATTTTCGTTCACTGGAGGCTACGCACTGATCAGGAGGTATATGTCCAGGTTTGAGATGTGCTTCCCAGTAAAGATTTGCTCTATGGTTTCCCCATTTTTGGATAGACTACTCATGTCAGCAAACATATCGTTATACGAAGCGCTGGCTACATACCTCCATTTGTTCCGGAGTCCAGACGTCCAGATCGACGGACTTGACACGACTGATATGGGTGCCCATGCCACGATGAATGCCCGAGCATCGTATGCAGAGAAAGACGCCGCTTTGAGGTTCGCATGAGCTTTCAATTCAATTCGGCAGAGATAGGACCTAATACATGTTCCAAGATGCCCATCGGGGATCTGCACAAGCATAAATTTCGACTTCGATATCACATAGTAGAATAGGCGTACCATTACGCTTGCAGTCTGCACACAGCTTGTTTTCTGGCTTTTTGACTAGCTCTCGCAGAGTCTTCGTAAATCGCTCGGTGGTCGCTTTGTCCTGGCGAGACATGATGATGATAGGTTATTGAAGGAGCAATGCAACCGCCTTCCTCGATGGCTGATATTTGGCTTTGTTTTATTTGGGTGACGACAGAGGCTTCCAAAAAAGGTATTGAACATCTCTCTTCCGTCGCCCTTCGGATCTCTCGCATTCTCTCTTCTGTTTGTTATTTCCAAAAATCTTGTATAAGTAATTTTATAGGCAAACATTGTTGAAGCCTAAAAATTGTTTCCAATAGTCACCGGCTTCTACTAGCTAGGACTTACTACTACTTAGTACCTCCTAGGTCAGATATCTCTTGGAGTCGTAGCACGAAGTATGATCACAGGCTCGAGGATTCGACTTTGTAGATATATATAGCATACATCCCAGTTGTCCGTGTCAAAGGATTTGAAACGTGCGGAGAAAGACGAATGGGTAATGCTGTCGTCTAAGAGCTAAGAAGAATATCAATGATTGATTGGGGGAAAGCTATGGATACTACGCAGAAAGAGGGTAAATTTCACTATTGTAACGGAATGTAACGGGCTTTACACAAAAAAGTCCCGAAATGTGCAAGTCCATGCAATCCTTTAAGGTAATGTGATAACAAATCTCAGGATGACTTAAGCACTGGAAGCCTCAGTAGATGCTAGGACGTGTGTTAATGACAGCTGTTCTGAAATTCTCAAGAAAGCCAAAACAATACACACCAGAAGATACCGACGCCGTTGCGTCGTCAGCGAATGACCAAGTAATATTCACTGTGTGACAAGCTTAGATCAGACGTGTAAGATAATTCGAACCACTCACAAACACCAGCATCAAGCGATCCTGCAAGGGCTTCGAATGCAGCAACGGAGAGGTAGGCGTCACTCTCGCACGAGTCGCCAACGGTAACCTCAATGGAAGAAGAGCTGTCGTCGGTCAAATAAACAGTCACCTACGGATACCATCTTGAGTACGCCCCAGGACTTGAAAAGGTTTCAAAGCACTCACCGACCTACCGCAGTTGTCAGTGGAGTCAGCGGTCACATAGTCAGAGCTCAATCCAATGATGTAGTCCGTGTCATTGTAGTATACACCGCAGGCGGTGATGGTGCTGTTCTGATAAATGATAAAACGAAATCGTCAATCCCTCACATCAAACGAAGAGGTAAAACCCTTGCCTGGAACCCATAATAAGCTTCAACGAACTCGGAACGTGCCTCAAGAGTCTGGCTCGCGAGACGGCTCTTCATTTGTGCGTGTCTCTTGAGGTTGCCGTCATGCATGGAGCCAGCAAGGGCCGCGGAGGCGAAAAAGAGAAGAGCAACTTTGGCGGAGAAAAGCATGCTTGGAGAAGCTATATTGTATCAGCCAAGTGACAGAGGACACAAAGAGCAGTGCCTACAGAGTGTGGTTTGTGGAAAGAGTGACGAAGAGTTCAGTACTGAGGCAGGGCGAAAATATTTGGTAAGGCGGTTCGAGAAGGACCTGAAGCTTTTGTACTCCTGGATGAGAGCTGCGCTGCCTGCGCTTTCGCAGCAGATGCATATTATATTTTCAATTTTAGAGATCTGCCATCGTGCGTAGCAGTTACCGCAGGCCTTAGATTGGTCGTTTTCAAGGCAAATCAATCTAGGCCCAAATCTACGTCAAAAATAGGGCAGCAACAGATCCATTTAGAAATGTTATGGAGATTTATGCATCGGAAAACAAGTAGAATGTCCCATGTTAGAGGGCCTCCCCAACCGTGTCGTGGCAGTGGTTAAAGGTTTGGGTACTACGAGCCTCGGTCATCGGACCGGAAGCCGAGAAAGGGGCGCGAGAAGCGTCGGTTCTATAAATATGATCTGTGCCTTCCTGTTTTTGTTTTACCCAGACCCCCCGGTAATGGGAGTCCATCCGAAAAAATAATCGCGAAGACTGCTTGCTCCTTCCAAGAACATGTCGTGGTTCAGGCATTACGCACTAATCTTTATGCGAATTCAAGTGGGGGTTGAAGACAGTGAACAGGTAGGCAACACTTTAGTCCTCTTTGGGACCGGAATTTGAGTATTCCATATTTTAACTACTATTCTAAAGACATGAGCATCCATTCAAACTTCCTTCCTGCCTTCCTTCCTTGGTAACCTTGATATAATACTGAGCAAATACAGCACTAGAAATAGGGATGTCGATCATCCCGAGCCAGGAAAGACTCCAGGCTACCGGATCGACGAAAGAAAGAAGAAAATTCTCGGTATATTTTCTATTGAGGCTAGTATAAGCTGCTGAATGTTCAAATGTCTTTCGACAATTGATGACTTGCTAAAACCAACTTTTGGCTGATTCAAAACCTTGAACCGCCAATGATGAACTAGGATCTGGAACACTTTGCACTCACTCCGGAGGAAATAGCATTATCTCCTGGACGTTTAATAGGAGCAAAAATCTCACTTTTTATACCCTCCTATGCTTGAAATTGGGGTATATAGGCCGACCGCAGTGCTCAGTACCTCATAACTATTCTTTGATACCATTGTCGATGCCGGTGTCCGGTGATGTACACGAGCCTGTCGCCTTTACCTTGGGCCCATGGGTGGGTGATCGCCCATTTTCGGGTTTTATATCTTAGCATCTGACCTGACATGTCGTGAATCTAGTTGGTGGGAATGTCTCTGGATCTATTTTTCCAGGGTATCTTGACGACTCAGGTGAGCGTTTTGCAGGATACCAAGAACAAGCTATCAATTATGGACGTGTCAAGTTCTCTAATTATTATTCGTGGTACGATAACAAGGATAGCCTCGGTATGAAGATAGCAGTGGGCGTACTGGCTCTTTTGACGACACTGAAATCTGTACAGGTGTGCTACTTGCATTAATATATCCGACGGTCGCTGACTAGTCTCTAGGCCTTGTAGGTGAATTCGTGCGAGGGATCATTCACGTCTAAGTGACATCTTCAGTTCCACTGTATGGATTCAAGAGATCAAATATTATAACAATATTCAAGGTGTCCTTGCGCTGCCGTATGTTTTTAAATCTCATTATGCAGACCATATATTATGCATATCGTTCTAGGTATACAGCATGGTATGTCATCGGTACGTAGAACTCAGCATCATTTCGCCGCTTCTGATTGACGATAGTCTTTGCAGGAAACATCCTCATGGTGAGGTCCACCACCAATCCATGGATTTCGCTAAACCAACTTGTGTTGAAATAGGTGGCTGTGATCAGCTTCTACGTTCAGTGTTTCTTTTGCTATCGCTTATATGCCTTGTCGCAAATGTGGTGGATTGCCGGACCCATCATGGTGCTATATATTTTGGGCCTGACTTCTGCCATAGTCGCGGTATTTGGATCTTTCGTGGATGGCCGCAATTCGTGTTGATGACACTACTATCAGACCTACTGCATAGCGTCCATGGAATTTGGCAAACTGGCTCACTGGGGTATGCTTTGTGATTCCCCATTTTGTTCAATTCTAACACCGCCATAGTATCCGTGCATTATGCAACTGCTTTCGGTACGGCTCATATCCGTGGTCCAGAGTCCTATGCCCACTCTGCTTTCATTCAGTGACTGATGTTCTGCTATCATCGTCAACGGCATGGTTTCTACTCAAGAACAGAAGCCACGTATTGCCGCAGTACGTTCCCTTCTCGTGATCATCATCGTATACTCGTGCTGAGAGCCACACAGAACTGCCAGTCTCCTCAACGCCCTAGTTCGCCTCACCTTCCAAATAGCAGCGCTTCCGGCGATTTGGTACGTACAATTACACCGAATCCCGGCTTATCCTCAATTATCGAATAGCGCAATGATCAATCTGATCTTCGTCTACGTCTCTTCGAAGAATTTTGTCACTGTCTTCATCCAGGCACTTCCGAAACTGTATGCGATCAGCATGATGTGGACACTCAACGCAAGACGGGCCATTCGGGTCGCCTTCGCAAGCGGAGGGAGCGATAGCACCGAGGAACCTAGAAACGTCGAGAGGACGAGAAGAGTATGTCGTTTGATGTTTGATATGATCAGCTTCCAACTCTTCTGCGCTCAGGACGAAATATCTTTGGGTAATCTGAATAGACACATCAAGCCGGGAATCGTCTCCGTACGCTCTCATTTAGTGTTAGTACCCCCAGACTGACCTGATTTAGGAGCATGACATGTTCGCACATCCTGATAGCGATATCGAGGTGGGATAAGAAGCTGCAGGAGCTTCGTGATCTTGAACCCATCCGCTGGAAAACCTTGGTTCTATTACTAAGATATGGATCATGATACGACGATTGCGGTCGCATAGCTACCAGCGCCGCGCCATGCGTAGAGCGGGGACATGCCGGAATCAATTCATTGTGGGATCGGCACCTTGCTGTAGTGGCGTAGTAATGACTGGCTGTAAGATTCCAATGATAAACTGCGTGTGTGTGTACTAGGATAGCATGATGATACTGTAAATGAATGTGGTTGCAAAAAATAAGTACAAGGATTTATGAAAGAGGTAGTAGTAAATTCCGTGTTACCCCGCCAATGTAATAATGCTTGATTAACTCCAACCAGATGGTAGTCCAACTCTATTCTTGCTGCTCGCTGAGGATCTCGTGGACCCCTCCGCGGTTAAGAATCCAGAGTACAAACTGGGGTCCTCATCTTCTTCCAATGATCCACGCCGTGTCGGCTCGCGTCGAGTAACCCATCCCCAGCGGCTCTGACTCTCGCTCTCGTCCCAGTTTCCATAGTTACTGCTCACGGATCCATACATACGTCCACTTAATGCCCGCCGGTTTGGCTCGGGATTACCGGCCAAGTGCTTTCTCAGGCTTCGTATCGATTGTTGTCGTTTGGGCGGAACCAGTATCCGTGCCAAATTAAGCTCCCCATCTTCATCACTGCTTTCGTCATGGTCGGTTTCGGGATCCACGCCCCAGCTTTTGAGATACCGGTGCCCATTGACGGCGAGCTTCGGAGGAGCAGCGGCGATGGTCCATTCGGTAGGTTCACCCTCTACTCTTGTCCTGGCAAGGGTCGGCAAATTTGCGTCACCCTTCTTCCTTCTACCTCGTTCCCTTGGTTTTGATATCTTCTCTTCTCGTTCCCCATCCCTTGTCCTTGAGGTAGCGCGACTTGATGGGGCACTATGGCAGGAGACTCTAGTCCGACTGACCTCGCCTACACTACGCCGAGATCGTCGTTTAGACATCTGTGCCATAAAAACCGGCGGCGGCCTTCCTCGTGGAGGTGAGGGTTGAGGCTCATTTTTTGGCCCCCCAATGTATCCTATGCCACCGTACATTACTGCACGAGCGACAGTTTCGAGCCATGTATGAGGAAGGGGTGGGGCTTGCTCTTCTTTAACTTGTTTAAGATTCGCAGGTGGAGTCGACCTGGGGCGCTGTGGCAAGTTTGCAACCGAAGCCATATGCCGGAGATAAGCACCTGCACGTGAAGGCTGGGGTTGCATAATGGGCTCAGATGGTTTGTGAGAAAGACGATTTGAAGGAGTGTACGATGGTAAATGTGAAGGATTGTTAGGATTACGCCTTGACAAGGCGGGTGAATTCGGTAGTCGTTGAGAATGCAATGAAGTGTAAGAAGGATTATTGGTAAAGGCATATAAGCTTGAAGACGATTGCTGTGTATATTCTGTATTTCGCGAAATCGGTCGGTGAGATTGGTAGCTGGGTTTGGGGGTGGGCCCGGCACAGTCCATGGACGAAGTGCTCCCTGTCGACGGTGACCGCTGGCGCTGTTTCTGGGCGACACGGTAGGGTACCGGTGAAGAAGGTGGTGAATAAGTTTGACGCCTCTCAACAGTTGGCCGTGGTGGCACACTGGTCGTGTCTTGACGGGGGCTGGACGGGGTCAAATTGGCGCCACCAGGCATCAGGCCAGCAAAAAACCCGACCACACCGCGTAGACTTGACCGTTGGGGACTTCCTTCCCGACGGTTCCGCTCGCCGTGCTCGATACGCTCAGCCTCTGGTGTGAATACACGTGTTTCCTTGTATCCCGCCTCTCGCAGGAGATCTTCCAGCCGTTCGTATGTCTGAGACGTACCACGTCGATGAAGAGGTACGCGACCGAGATCTGGATAACGCGACCTTGAGCGTCCTGTACGCTGGGGCGGCGTTTTTGGTTGGGGAGGTGAGGAGTGGGAGGCCGAGATCGACGACGAGAGTGTTGGTGAGATCGTCGAGTTTGATGACGAGGGCGTCGGGTAGCTCGTCTACACCGCAGATAGTGAAGCCTCCAGGTCAGCAAGGCGACTACCAAGGACAAGAAACAACGAACCGTGACGGGCTGCACTCGTTGTCGATATTGCATACTGCTTTGATGATTCTTCGAGGTCGCCATTGCTCTACTGCGATACTATCTTGTACCAGTCGAGCTCGCTGTGCCAAACGGCGTGGAGGCCCGACAATGGCCTTTGTGTATCGTCGTCGTCGTCGAGAGTGAAATTTGTGAGCCCTCGACTCGGGCCCGGCGTCGGTTCGCCCAGACCAATTTACAAATCAAATAATTGTCGAAACGGTAAATAATGCATTTACCATATTAAGGCAGTATTCTCATCACATGACTATGTAAACTCGTTTACTCTTCGGGCCGATCCGAGAGGATCCGAGTGACGAAGCCCCCCCTTCTCCGTTCGAACTTCGAAAGCCTTTATGCCAATTTATGTGTTCCTTCAAGATTAGACTCTTCTTAATAGCGGCACTCTTCTATTTCTGTGATTACCGCGTCCATATCATGATTCGTACATACATGTTAGACACCGCCGCCGTCAAGAAACGTCAGATGGCCTTCAAGCCACCAGTAGGAACAATTAACGCGACATTGTCGGAGTCCGTACAAATACAATACAACCTCTTGCGCTGATTGTCTACATTCATTATGAAAAGTATAGGGTATGTGATAAAATACATCGTAGATTCATATTTGTTTAGTGTACACACTTGACGACTTGGTATCCTCTTCCGAAGGTGAATCGTCCCCCTTTTTAGTTGGCATAGATTCTATATCCTCGTCGAACTGGAAAGATCGAACATCGTCATTAGTGAATGCAGACTGTTGTGCAATTGAATAACATACGCGGCTTTCCGTATGTGTAACAATCTGGATCCCACTCATCGCAATATCGTCGCCAACGTTAACTCGCCTTCCCATCATCGATCTTGAAAAATCCATTCGGGTAGGCTCGTTGCTGGTACCTCCCGTTTGACCAGAGGAACCATTTGCCACCCGGATACGTCTCCTCGCGTTTAGCGTCCACATCATGCTGATGGCATACATTTTTGGCATAGCCTGGATAAGCACATTAGAGAAACCTCTGATGTTGGGGTTTATCAAGTAGATAAATATTAGGTTGATCAGCGCGCTGTTGGAGAATACGGTGGCCGGTCTACACTGAGTAAATGATTGGGATCAAAGAGAAAGCACATACCACACAGCAGCGGGCGTAGCAGTTTGAAACGTAAGCCGTACGAGCGCATTTATCATGCCAACAGTCCTGTACCGCCGTTGGCATGGAAAGCAGTGGAAGGGGTAGACCACGTACTGCGGTAAGACATTCTTCTTCGTCTTAAGAAGGAAATATGCTGTTGTGCCCGCAAGCAACACGTCACCAGCTAAAGGAATACATCATAAGAGAATGATACCGTGGACGCAAGATCAAACCGACAAAACACAATGGCATAATGCGCTGACACTAAAGGCACGTCATCAAAACTTTGTCAGGTTTCATAGAAACGCACAAGTACGTACGCCATGGAGCCAGGTTGTTTGAATCTTGAGAATCTGATATATAGTGGATCTATAAAATGAATCAGTCCTAACTCGAGAAGAATTTAAGGACAGACCTACCGCAGCTGCGACAGAGCCAATGGCAAACAGGTAAAGAAACAAGATCGGTGCAACTATCCACCACAGTTTTGATATTGCATACAGCCGGTAACAAAAATAGAATTGCACGTATAGTCCGATGAGCGCAACGAACAGGGTATTGCCTGTATAGCGTCAAACGTTTAGATACGGAGCAGATAAAGAAACGATGAGGACGAACATCTTTCATACCAAGCATTGTTCCGCATGCCAGCAGCACTGTCGAAATCATTAAAATACACTATCTGCTGCACCCAAACAATGGCGCTGGTAAAATGGTTTTGAAGATTTGTGCCTTTAAGAAGGGATGAGATTCTTACAAGCACTGACCACAAGAGTCGACGTGAGTAGCCAAAGAAATATTCGAGAGTGGAGTGACTAACAGACCTGTATAGATTTGAGAATCGTGATGACAGCGAGGACCGCCACGGATATCGTAAATCGATAACCATCGGTGTTGCCATACCACGAATAATAGTTTGAGAACTAGCGCAGGCTGTTAGGTTTGCAACTATGCAGATACTAAGAGAGTACATCACCTGGGACGTGAGTACGCCTTGGAGGAGGAGATCTATGCACAGCCCGACCAGCTAGCACCACGTCAGAACGCGAGAGGGACAAAGAAAACGCAGCAGTAAATACCCAAGGACCAAGAGTTTTAGCTGCGTTACTGTTGTCATCCGGATTAGCTGGGGCGTCCGACGCCATTCTATACACTAGAAGGTAAAAAAGAAAGGCACCCGAGGCCTCTAGAACCGTTACTTAAGTAAAACCTTCTTTGCTTATGGGAAATTAAAGGGGCGGAAGGATGAGGGGAAAATCAAGCTTCGATCTTATGGCGAATCCAAAGCTAGAGACGGGTACACGCGATAGGTCGCAAAAGTGGTTCTAAGGGGGGTATGCAAAGCTGTCCGAGCATCGAGCGCAGTCGCCCGGCCCGTGCCTAAATTGAGTGCTTCAACCTCGGAATTGCAGTGTGACTGGTTGCCTTGTGCACTAATCCAGATGTTGCGTTGCCAAGAGCAGCAGTAAGTAGCAGCCATTGAGAAATTTTCCACCTGTTTGTGAGCAGAGGCTCAACGAAATAGGGTAGTCCAAAATGCATCAGGCTGTGTAACCGCCACTGAAATACGATCGAAAGAAGGAAACCTCGATCAACTCGGACTCGGCGAGGAAGGCGTTCATAATGACTTGAAAGTAGTATCCTGAGGAACTGCTTCCCTCTGTGACCGGCATGAACGTAGGAAAATGTGTCACGTCCCTTCTTGTTGAACTGCGCATTGCACTCAAAGTAACCGTATGAAAGCAATTCTGTCTCATCAGAAGGGACGTCTGATTGGGAGAAAAACTCCAAAAAAAACTCCAAAAGGCGCCTATAAGCTTCAAGTAAGTATGCTCAGGAAGACAATTTCGTGGGTTTGCCTTGGCACTGAATACGAGGTGTGATGCATGATATTCGTAGGTAAGATAACCCGGTCTCGTGTAGTTGGGGAAAGGCCGCCGGGCCTCTTTTTACTCTTGAATGGTAGAATATCCAGGACTGTGAAGTATCGTCCTATGTCCGCACTGGGACATCCCAGGCTACATATTGGTGTGGACGAGTCTTGTTGTAAGATGCGTTAGCCGGTGATAAGCACTTAGATCTATGACTGCGGCAATTCTAAGAGCAATTAGGATTGATCTCTGCAACGCTGCGCAATGATTCAACTGCAAGCATCCCTATAATACTGCCATCGTTGCAAGAGGGTCATGGTGTTGGGTTTTCATTCAGACGCACCCTGCACCGAAGCTGACCTTGATCCACCAAGGGTCGACGGCTGCCTGCGGGATCGAACCGGGGGAAGGAGGGGGAGGGGATGTTATCCGCTTGTACCTATAGTCTATTTTCCGTCGTCCTCGGCGTTCGTAGCAGGCGTACATATGATGGGCCCTTATGCGGCGTTCGTCCGACAGAAGTGTGTTTCAATGTAATCTTCGTCAACCCGGAATGATTGGCGCTGGCGACGGAATTAGAGGATACCGGCACAACACATTCTTTGCTCCTTTTTGGGTCTTTCTTCCGAATATCGGATTACTGTTTATGTTGGTGAAGCCCTTGACAGTGAGAATCCGTATTGCGGTACCTATACATGTGTATATGTTCCAAAAATTCCCTCGACAACTGTATACCGGAAGGTGCTGTTTCCGTTTCTCAGTGGGAATTATGGTTACCACGGAGAGAAAGATGTCCATGGCTGCAATCAATGAGTATCTGGGATGTCACAGCTCGGCCTATCTTGCTGTCGAGGACAATGAGTCTAGATTTTTGCCGTTGTTTCCGGCTAAACCTGTCTCGCGTCTCCACATGATTCCGTTTTGCTGAATGACGAAAGTCGCCAGCAAGGACCGCCACGACTTGTGTATAGTCGCAATCAAGGCGAAACTGGATACGGGGAAGGTTAAGAACTTTGACATCCAAACTCTTTAGGGATAGAACTCGCTATATTATCGCGGCAATCGACCCGTCTGCAATTCATTTCCGACAACTGTTGGTGCCTTCGCTGAGATAGCCATTGATCCGCGACAACATCGGCGAAGAAGTTATGGGGCCGACAAGCGCAGGGATCGGAAGGTGGCTTGAAAACGATCTGACATATACACTTCGATCGACATTTCACCTCCATGCATAGTTACTACCCTGGATAGCCCCACCTCAACACCTGAGACAGCGGAGCCGAGGCGACAACTTCTTCCCTTGGTTACGTCGGTAGTTTGGCTGGTCCCCGGGTTTTCTGGTATTGAAGAAAAAATCCATTGAGTATATGTCACGTGATCTTATGGACCATGCCAACAGAAACTAGTGCAGACGGATGCACTCATAGCTCGGGTCCGACTTCGATGTCATTTCCGACACGGGGAGGTTGTCAAGGCGGAATATCTCTTCCAATTTTTGAAACTACCACCAACACGACGAGTGCCTGTTGTACGTTGGCGGTCCGAATTCGGGGTAAGATTAAATAGCACAGGAGGTATGATTCGTTACATCGAATATCGTGGAGAGGCGTGGAAGTTCGGAGGCGTACATCATCTCGTTATCCGCCCTCGGGACGAGAGTACGGCGTATCACACACCTCCCCGATATGTTTCACCCAAGAAAGATCCAAATACAGAGGCAAACCTCGAGCGGATCTACGGCCTAGCATGTTTTCAGATAAACGCAACAGTCACTTCAGTACCCGTGCGTCGCCCCGATTTCTTGTAAGTTGAATTTGGTGACCGATTGTTGGCGTTTGGTTGGCGTCAAGAGGAAAAGGCACGATTAGGTAAGATGCCTCCTTGTGGACTGCCGATCGCGACCCGCCTTGGATCCCGCCCCCGTACTTGCAGCCGAGAGGTTTTTAATTATGCGATTCGACAATTTTGTATTCCCTTGCGACGGATCGCGGTACATTGCCTCCGGTAGATGATGTTTGAGTTCAGTGTCTTTTATTTCTTACTTCGCGGCTGTATATCCAATTCATTGTAGCTAGCGCAGAGCTGACCGGGTTTCCGCAGATCCATGGTGTTGTCTTTGAGGTTGACTTGGATATATGGTGTTCGAAGACCTCGATATCCGGCAGATTTGCCTCTTGACGGTTTCTATCCGGATTACGCGTAATTGTTAACTGCATCGCCGGATCTTGACGGCGTCTTAATTAATTGTGAGTCGTGAATTGTTGACCTGGGATAACGACGCAATAAATCTATGGTCTCCATACCGGTGAAACTCCAAAGCCGTAAATGAGCATCGAAGTGAGGACATCATTATTCAAGTGATGACGTTTGACAGAAATAGTATCTCTCTCCAGGCTCATGTTTCAAACTTGTCTAGATAAATATTGGATATACATTAGATCACAAACTAGCGGTATCTAAGAAAATCTGAGTCCCAATATTCTTGAGAAGTAGCGACTCAATTCTTGCGAACAGAGGACTTCAACGACTCTTCATCATCAATGACAGTTCCTATTTTCCCATTTATCTCTTGATGGTCATCACCAAACATATCGGTAACCTGAAGGCCTACTGTTAGCAACTAGTGATCTAATAAAGCATAATATCGGAAAACGTACTCGGACAGTTTCAGTGTGTGTAACGACCTGTATATTACCCATGGCAATATCATCTGGTCCTCTAGTCCTCCGAGTGCGAGAATAATCAGTCCTTGGCCCAGAAGGCTCGTTACTAGTACTTCCGCTCTTTCCGCTTCCATGAGAAACGCGGATACTTCTTCTTGAATTCAGCGTCCACATCATGCTGGCGGCGTAAAGTTTTGGGAGAGCCTGAATAAAGGCATTCGAGATGCTCTTGGTCTCGTCGCTATGAAGGTACACGAATATCAAATTAAGAAGGGCACTGGAAGACGGTTCATTGATAGGAGCTTAAATCTCATGCGCGAAACGGTGGCGTACCAAAGAACAGCTGGTGCCGCTGTCTGGAAAGTCAGGCGGACGAGCGCATTGATGAGTCCCACCGTCCTACGGAGCAAAGTTGAATACAGTTTAAGTTTCGCTTGAAATGTTACGTACTGTGGTAAAACGTTCTTCTTCGTCTTCAGGAGGAAATAGGCAGTCGATGAACATAATAACAAGTCGGCAACTGGCGAAATACGGAACGTCAGTGAAGCAAAAATGGACGTATATCAAATGATCAATACCAAAGACGGTGGCGTAGTGGGCGGACACTTGTAATTGGTATTTATCAGAGGTTTATCACACCATGATAAGGAGAATCCTACGCCAGCTAGCTAGCTTGGGGTCGAATATTGCGACGTAGTGAGTCTAAGACTATGTGGGTGAATCAAAGCACAGATAACCATCCAAAGAGATAGCCAGCTTACCACCACCATAGCGGCAATGAGAGCGAAAAGGAAAAGGAAGATGATGGGAAGGGGGACCCACCACAGCTTCGATACTACCCAAAGCCGGTAACAGAAGTACATTTGAACGTAGAAGCCAATGAACGCAACCATGAGAGGGTTGCCTGTGTTGTATAAGTCGAATGAGCAGAATTGGTGGCAGTGAGCATTACCTATTTGGTACCACGTAACGAACCTTGAACACGACGCGTCAGGAGACACACGAGCTAGCAAAAGTTATTTATGTCGCACCTCATATTTATTGCGGTCTGCAGATCGAGGAAGTTGTCGATCAGCTGGATCCATACGATGGCGCTGTAAGTGGATGCGATCAGCGTGTCAATTTCTACTTTAGAACACGGAGACATCAACGAACAAGCACTATCATGATGAACTTAATGGAAGAATGGTGATATGGGACATGCATCACAGACCTGGATAGATTTGAGAGACGTGACGATGGCCAGTACTCCAACAGCAACTTTAAGCCCGATACCATCTGTCTTCCCGTACCATGAATAATAGTTGGAGAACTGTACAATGTCCATTAACCATACCGTGGGGAAGTGCGAACTTGCGGCTCACCTGAGATGACAAAATTCCCTGAAGGAATAAATCGAGGCAGAGACCCACGAGCTACAGAATGCGCAGGCGACCGGTCAGAACAGGAGCCGAAGATGCGCAGCTGCGAATGAGCGCATACCCAGGGACCGAGGAAGAAGAGAGCTTCTTGATGCTCTTCGTCCGTCATTAAAGCTATCTTCTGGGATTGCAAGTCGTCGGATAAATAAGAACAAAGGATGAACCCGTATCTGGGCAACGCACGGTCCTTTATAATGTATTCGCCATAGGAGCGATAGGTCAAGCTTCTCACGGCGAAATTTTTGGACCAAATACGCATATTGATTATAGGCCAAATGTCAACCCTTGCCCTTACGATCGACGATCATCCTGTTGCAAAATACGGTCAGCCACAGAAAGACAACGTGCAGAGAACGCTGATTGAATGGATAATTTTTTAATACTGACAGACCAATCCGTTGCCATCGTATTCCATCCCTGCATATACGACAAAAGTACAGCAAAATATTCGGAGAATTCTGACAGCTATTGAAGCCATCGTCAGGCATTTTGCCTCCGCGTACGCCAAGGTGCGAGACAGCGAACTGCGCATGCGGAAGTGCTAAATTAAGGCTCAGGAGGCACGTGCCTTGCCACAACTGGAATCCCGGATTTCCAGGGCTCACGTCCCGACGCGACGCACCGCACCGGCAGGTACCAGCGACCTGAATGGTAAGAAACGAAAGAGTACCACTAATGCTACATGTAGAGCTTTCAACAAACGTCTGTTCAATAGCTCGTGTATTTGTGAAAATACTTGGCCACACTAACGCAATTGCAAGTCACAGGCTTTAAAGTTCTAACAACTTTGAAAATACTGACAACGACGCCGCTCGGGTGACCAGCCGGTCAACCAGCACTAGCTACTGGTGACTACGCTGCCTATCACTATTTCTGACCTTGGGAAGGGGGCTCCTGCAAGAATATCAGGATTCAACGCATCCCTGACTTGCGACAGACAGACATCTTCTCTCACTCTCTCCTGAGTTCTGAATCTCGCTTGGCAGTAAGTGGGTGCTGTATATGCAATTCCTATATGTTTTTCATCATCACATCACCTGCAGATGCCATCGATGTCATGCAACATCGACACAAGCCTCTTTCTGGGAAAAGTCAAATACGTAGCATCCCGAAGACCGAGATTCGCTCCTTGGTCGATCTATATATTGTGGCACTGCTTGAAAATGGAAAGTATTTTTGGACATGGCGATAATTATTACTCTGACTTCGGGTGCTTTATTGGATATTCAACTTATCAAAGATTCGTGATCTAGAAGCGGTCGCATTGGCAAATTCTTGATACAAGCGCCGACCCAGGGGCCAAAAAAAGGTTCGGATTAGCCTTGTTCTTTCAAAGGTAGGTTTCTCGTGAAACCTGCCATTGGCCAAAAACTTAGTACCCATCACCCTGTACACGCTGCCTGAAGCGCCAATCATGCAAGTGGGAGAGTCCAAGAACGATGCATTTCCTGAGCCTGATGCCTGTCAACTCTTGCCGTTTCCAGCAGTCAATACTCAAGACTCAGCCGCTGAGCCGGATATTATGGGTAGACCGGCGGAGGATCAATCCAAGATCCTGTACAGCTTCGTCATTCGGAACATCCTTGCTCCCTTTCAGCCAACCTACCACAGAATGCGTCGTGGTGAAAAGTTCTATCCTTTCCATACTACTTAAACTCAAAAAAAGAACTGGGCATTTAGAGGCGCTCATGCGTTCACAAAGTAAGATGGACCAAGCAAACTGCTCCATCCCTCGCCGAAGTTTCTGCAGCAGGAATGAAGGGGAACGCGTCAGGAGACGAAGAGGACTTCCACACCCTTTCACAGAAGCCCCACAACCTCCGGGTTACCCTTATGGCGCGAAGTCGGAAGAACAGCCCACATCAGAGGCACCGCATGATGCATCGGATCGAGCCGTCGACAGCATGGTCCCTGTAGTTGCTCGGCTCTAAAGAATGGAGGTGCGAAAATTTCGTACGCTCACTGTGACGATATGTACTCTTACGAAAACCTCTGTGATCGACTGGCAAGGCACTGCCTGAGTTTGACCCCGAAATCGTCCTTGTTGATGCTCATGTCCCTGCAGGAATTCGGATAAAGATGAGGGAGTAGTCGAAGCAGGAATACGGAGCCTCCAGACACAACGGCCCTGGGGTAGGAGAAGCAAGCAAAATCTCCTTCGACCAACCCTCGATTTTATAGAAGTAAAAGTTCAGTTATTCTCCTTTCAGTCATCAGAATAATTTGACATTACTAGTGAGATAGCATTATAGAGTCCATATACGCGTGCGCAGTGTTTTCTGTCCATAGGTCCGTCCTTTAATATCTATAAGATATGTACATTTAAGCCGAATGAAAGGGATCCTCATCCGTTGTGAGGAGGCTTAAACCTTGTGTCCAGTCTTTGGGGGGAACGGGTGGTGGCATCGGTCTCCAAAACATATACACTCGGAGTATGTCCTATGGAGAACTAAGAGGCAGATAGACCACACACAAGAAAAACCTACCGCTTGGGAACCAAAAAGAATGGCAATGGATAAAGGAACTAGAAATTAACTGTGGTATGACACAAATGGATGGTAGTGAACATAAAAACTCACCGAAGGGGAGGAGATGCATTGTCGACAAGCCGCAGAGGTGCGTCATAACGATAATACTGGAATATTTCGATGGGAATTTGCTGATGAGTACGAGACATCAAGACTTACACCATGCCACATATTACAAGGGTATACAGAAAACAGCGAACGAATAACTTGAGAGCTACAGGAGCCATGGACCCAAAACAACGGATAACATCTAGAAAGGACAGGTTTCTTTCTCGGAGAAGATAAACGATAGTGAAACCTGCGGAATCAAAACATCAGTGATCATCGATGCCTAGAGAAACCTATGGCACCTTCAAGACTGAACATGTTTATTGTGAAGAAGAAAATCAATATTGCTGGGATAAGAAATCTGCAAACAGTGTTGGAATGATATTTCATCGGGATGGCATGGAAGATCTGACGATGCAGGGTGATCGACGTGGCAATAAAATCCTGAATGAACGCGCTCAACCTTTTTCATATCAGACAATCCAAACTAACCAAGTTAACTCGACTGTACACCATTAATGGAAGGATAACGCACCGCCATGATGACCCAAAATACGACGACATGGACCACCAGTGGACACCAAAGCATCTAGGAAGGTGTCAGCACTGAGGAAACCTAAGACAACGATATTCACCCTAGTCACTCTACGCTCGTCGGCATCCGACATCGTCGAAGTCAGGCGGAAGTATAGCTGGCAATATTAAGTCCCTTGTGCAAGGGAGAAGGCCTGATCATACCTCGACCATTAAGATCAATCCAGCGGCAGAGATCCTAACGTACTGATGAGCATAAGATAAAAAAGAAGCAACAATAGACATACGAGGGAAGGCCCGCGTCCACGAGGCTAGCATTGATCAAGCACAACCAAAGAGGCGGTACAGGACCTGACTGACGTCCAAGGAGAAGAAAAAATGATATGCAGTAGACCATGCAGAAGATGAGCAAGCTGAACCAGGTTTTGGACCGACGAATTGATTTGACCATTACCGCAGGAATAATGGTCATTGTAAGAAAGAGCAACGCAAATGCCAGCACTACGTCGAAGCCAACAATGGGCGGGATAGCCAATGCTGGAATACTAGCGTAAGCATGATGAGCATTGCAGAGGGACGAAACATAAATACAAACTTCGAGCAGTGGCCTCTGGCATCTTTGCGCCGAGTGAACGATGGGAGAGGGGACCAGCCGCGTATTCACTGCTGGGATGTGTGTAGAGAAGCCCAACTGTTAGTTGAGCCAGAGAGGCCACCAGAAGTCGTCATATAGTCAGCTTCAGAAAGGTCGCATGGTAGCTGAGATCAGTATTGATCGTTTCCTGGGTGCCGTACGTCAATATGGAATATTTTGGCGCTGGCCAGACTCTGGAATTGAATGTCGAAGCTTGATGAGCAGGCAGGGCACCCACTGAACCTCTGGAGGACGCAATACAGTCCACGGCTTTGATGTACCGGTGCATAGGGCCGTCATTTTGGGGGGCAGCAATGATGATAAAAGCCATCTCAGCCCGGGCGTTATCGTAGTATCCGAGACAATAGAAAAATGCAAATGTATAAACGGTATGACATTTTCATTCCACACAGGCAGTCGTGACGAGATGCAACCGGGGTAGGATGGGAAAAAGAAGTCATGAAAGACAGAGGTAAAGCATCAATTGAGGGCAGTCCTACACAGCGTTTCTGAGTCATGGATTGTTTTGAAGTTCTATGATCCGTATAACAGCTTGAGATTTGCTTAAGATGCACTGTAGCTTTGTCACGTTAGGAATTATCAAACAGGCGACACAAGGAGAACTCCGTGAATGCATGTTGCTCCTTGCGGACTTGCTAGTTTCGTCACGAAGTTCCTTGTATTTTGATTGGAAGGGTGGTCCAAAAGTTACCGTGGGAGGATATCGCACCTACAGATGGTCAGAACACAGTAGAGAATGAAGTAAGTAGCAGAAACAAGGGTCAGAAACTTGGAACACTTCCAGGCAAAAAGTTGAAGCAAGTTGAAGTCTGAAAACTCCTTGGCAAGGATCACCGGCCCGGGGCATAAAAATAGCATTGAAGTCCGTTACTGTACTGCACATCACATGTTGACCCCCCAGGCGAAGCGAAACGAAGGAATGGAGGAATTGGAACAAGAGGGAAGGAGAGTCCTGAGGACTAATACCTCCACCGCGTCTTAGTAGATAGTTTACTTGTTGCGGTTAACCAAATGCAGAATTCAAAAAAAAAAAAAAAAAAAAAAGATCACCGGCCCGGAAGGCGGGATGACGCCATGAAACTCCGCGTAATGCGTATTTCTGGCGCGTATATTGTTGATTAAACCTTGAAAGCAACGTAATTGAGCGGACTGAGACCCTCTTCCTTCTCTATGGTGACGGTTTCCAAGCTATTTTCTGACCAGTAACTAATTCGAAGTACAATTGATTGCTATTAAGTATTGGTAGTAGTAACTGGAGCCCGAGGCTCAGTAAATTACTCAATAGCAAACAGACTAGTTTCAAAATTTACAACATAGCAGAGCATATAATAATTTAATCATTATTTTTGATCAGAGCTTGCTACTCATTGAATATTCAGACACTACACACAAAACGACATTTATTCATGTTCAGACAAAGCATTTTGATGGTCATGACGAAGGGATGACTGGAAAAGCAGTGGCTCCGAAACTGGAAAAACGGGGAGAGACCGCTGTCACGAGCTTCCGGGGGTGGCAGTGTGAACAGAAGGACGGTTATGGTAGATGCCCGAATCATATCCGTAAGCCATCAACTAATTTTTAATTCAGGCGTTATCCCATCCCATCAAGACAGTGAGAAGGTGACATCATGTTTGCACAAGCCGCGACATATAGTATTCAGTATATCAAGAGTAAATAGCAGCGTCTGGATTGGTCTATTGATTATGTACATTGATGAGAATATGCAACTCCAGAGCAAAGCAACAGAAATTAGGGTATGCAAAAAACTATGACACCTCACGAGGGGTAACGGTAATCTCCTCCACCGGTTCCAAGCCATTATCCTTCTCCTTCCCCGGATTCTTACCTTTTGTCGCGAACTCAACGGGAAGCTTTACTGCCCGATCAATAGCCACGGGAAGACCGCGGTGCCGCCCGCGTACCCTAACAGCACAAGATATCAGTGACAGCCCTTCAAACCCCGCATTAGAGATACGCACATCACCACGATAATGACCAGCTTGGACAGCGGTCTCATCGCCCCTACGAAGGACATATTATCCTGCATCGTACATCAACACTGCGCGATCGGGACTGATGGGAAAAATGTACATACCGAAGGGAATCCAAGACTCAGCCCGATTCCCCCGAATGCAGAGACCAGCTCGAAAAGCACCCGGAAAAGATCGAACCACTTCTTGTTCTCGTCCATGATGTTGCCTCGCTCAATAATGGCGACAAGGAGGACGCCCCAGACCATCCACCAGATATCTTTGCACACCAATTAGACATCTCTTTCTCAGCGTCAGATCCAGGAGTAGACTCACCATCAGACATCTGTCTGCGTAAGTGCCACCCCAAATACCTTGCCACGCGCTGGCGAGGTTCCTGGTCTTCGGGATTCCCCAGCTCCTTGTCTTTGTCTTCGAATTCATCCTCGTCTAGTGGCGGGGCTTCGAATACACCAAGTGATCCTTCTTCGTACCTGATGTCATGGAATTAGAATTACCCTCCCTCGGCTATCTAACACTTACGTATTGGTCGAGCGAATACTCATTGCGACCTAGCAAAAAAAATTCAGAACGTCAGGATCTGCAGCATCCAACTGTACGGGAGTTCTTACAGGATAGACCTAAGCATAGTCAGATAAGCAGAACATGTAGAACGATATAGAAAAACACACCGCAATGTACATCATCACCACATATAAGAATCTACGCGGCGTCCATCTCAGAATATAACGAAGCAAATACAGCTAAAACGCACTGAACGGCAGGTGCAACTGAAGCTAAAGGAACGATCGAAAACCCGGATGCGCGCGCAGCCAGTCCTTGAAACAGGCCCGATACGATCTTAGCCCCAGTTGACATAGCGTCATAAAACTCCAATCCAGTATCTGAACGGTCATCAGGGCGATGAACGGAAATATGAGACAGTCCGATCGTACTCAACACTTCAAACGCGACCCATTCCACAATGCTATCGCCAGAGGAGTGTCAGCGAATGGAGCTTGCATCACGAAAGGAAGCGAGTAACCTCATCAGAATTAGAATGATTACCAAAAACCAAGTTTGATGACTGGGAAACCTAGGTGAAGATATCAGGTCGGTCCTACCCAAGAAGCGTGTTCAGGTCATACAGGTAGAAAAAACATCTGCCATCAAAGTCAGCTCTATGTATAACTACTGCTGAAGACCAGTTTACCGTCGAGGATGATGAAGAAGGAAGTCCAGTGCTTTATCAAGATCTGAGCCTGGGGCCGTGAGTTTGGAGCATATCCATCTAGAAGACCATTCATATAGTACATGTGGATGAAGAAAGGTATGGTTACTTACATTAAGAGTCGCAGACTGGTAGGGTATACGTAAGGAATCGCCAGCAAGCCATTATTTTTAACCTCCGGAACTCACAAGATAGGCTGAAGACAAGAACAGGGAGTTAGCATATAGTTATTGACAAAGGTATGCAAACACACCAGGGCGTGATTCCCTGCTAGGATGACAAACATCATAGGAACTATTTCCGTTCTCGTAAGAGCAACTGACGGTACAGAACCGGAAAGCTCACAAATCATAAGATACGCAGTCTGGAAAGGAACCATTCCTCTAAAATTGGACAATCAGAAGGTTACGCAAGCACATGTATGCGGGTCGACTTACAGATCAACCAGGGATAGGCCGCCCCCAGTGTAAGCCCCCATAACTTGGAAGAACGAGAACCTATGAAGACCCTTATCAGCTTCGAGTACAGTTTACACGCAGGTTCATACCATGGTTTCTTGACGAGACGAAACTGTGCCTCAAACACACTGTCATAACTCGTCGAAGTCGATATCCAGGGAGCGAATATGAGAAAAGTGATAATCTGGGACCCAACAAAGTACTAAATGGAGGTCAAAAGAGCTCATGTGATGGGGTCCGATGTACGCACTGCTGGCACAAGATAACTGAGAACCCTCAACGCCCGATATTCGGCGCCTCCAATCTTCTCCAACTGTTCGTCCGTCAACGTCTCTGTGTAAAAGTTTGAATTCCGCCCCACGTCTAGATCGAAGTCAAGCCACTTGGTCCTCTTAGCTTCCAAAGTAGACGTGTACGGCATGGTCATTTTGCGTTGAAACTTCCTATATATACCTGGAGCAGACCGTTTGAACAGTTTTCTGAAGATCTGTATAGGTCCGGGCACGTCACTCCATAGCTCCGGGGCATTTCCAGATGTATCTCGGTTGGTTATCACTGTCATGCTCCTTGCCGGGAACGGTACACCAGTGCGAATAGCACTCATCCGTCTCTGGCGCATAGATGGCGTCATTGAAGTCGTAAGGTCAAAATCCACACCGCGACGGGCCGAAGTGTGGCTCTGGATAGGCGAAAGGTGCAGGGTGGCTGCGCGGGGCGATGAGGGTAAACGTGTGAACGTCCGAAAGCACGTTGTCGCCGTCCTGCTCCTCGCCTCTTCGTCCGTCCACGAATGTCGGTGCCGTCTCATTGGTGTTGCTTGCTGGAGACATGCTCGCCATAGGTGTGGGCTGATGGAAATAGAGCTGCGGGGCATATTTTCCGTTCACCGGTATAACATCGCGAGGCCTGAAGGCGGCGATGGGGGAAGAAATGGATGCTAGGAAATCTTTGCGTGTAGGAAATATCCTCAACCGCTCGGGGAGATTTTCACAGTGTGTTCGGAAATAGTGTCTACAACGGCGTCAGATAAATAGTACGATGACGATATTCACTCACTTCGCACCAACACCATGATCCACGATACCGTCGTGATATCACCCTGTACCCATCAGCAAGGTCAATGCTACAGTGCGATGTCACTCACAATCATCATCAGTAAGAAGAGCATGACCTGCTGCCACGCGGTCAGCGTCGACAGGTTTACCGTCGACAGCCCAGTCACTGTCATTGCGGAGTAGCATAGAAAGAGTGAATCCAGGAAGCTTATATGGAACCTGCCATTGCAGCCGTAGAAGATTCCGGAGGATACGAGCGGAATGAAGACAAAGGCCGCCAGATGGACGCGGTAGAAGGTCAGCTCGATACTTTTAATGGACGCGACGATGTTCTTCAGTTTGAAAGTTTCCTTCAGCTTCGTCCGAGCCTCTTCCATGGTCGATGTAGTTGATATCGATACCACTACTCCACCGATACCAAGTTAAGTACTGCATCTTCAAATATCAACGCAACATTCCGAAGCCGAGATTGCCTTAATACTGACATTGCGGTATCAATTCTCCCGTAAAGTGGGTATATGCGGTGGCGATAACGGAATAAGCTTCGCCTCGAAGCGAGCTCTGGAAGTTAGAAAAAGGAATGCATGGGCTGCTCGTAGTGGTGGACGGAAGGAAAGAAAAACGTGGAGAGAGATATGATCGCCGACCATTGCAAATAGACAATTTCAATTACGATATACTAGTTACTATCTACCTTATGGGTTTCTACCTCCAAGAACCTTGATGATATGCTCGTATACAGTAAACACTATACCGCCACTCATCTGTGTTCACTTTAGTTAATTGCAGGCGGAGCATACTAAAGCCACTTACCACCAATCGAGCCAGCCTTGGCGTAGTCCCGGTCCAGAACCTCAGAATCCCCTCCTCTGTAAATATCCGGTACGCACAGTGTGCAAAATTGCGATACTGCGAACGTGCTTCTAATGACTGCATGCGGGTCTTGATGACGCTGGTCCATGATGAATACCTCATTCAAAAGATTGTAGGAGAGACCTACTCCAGTGGCATGGTCGTGTAGACCGTTACTAGCCCGGCAATGGCACCGATACCAAAGGTGATGGTACTGGGTAATGTTTGTCCTGGACGAGCAGCCCCTTGGACAAATTGCTTCAGTGTCGAATATGTCGTGAAGCGAACAGCGGAGTTGGCGCCTTGTCGCATCATCTGTGTAGTGTTATCTAACATCGCAGCAAAAAATCAGCAAAACTTACTGTTGGCCACAATCCGCGATATATCCCCGTGATCCCTCTTGCCGCACTATTGGATATTGTTCCGTGCACGAGACCACGATATTGCGGATTCGGTCGATTGGCGTCATCTATGAGCTTCGTCCTGGTGCCTTCATGAGTATACAGTAAGACAACATAGCAGATAACATCACTTGATAGTTTCCGATGGCCGTCACGGCAAATAGAGCCTCCATCATACCAGCACCGAGACCCGCTGCAGCAAACTATATCAGTGTATACCACAACGCTGAGACGCGACAGACCATACCAACGAGACTCCGTGGCGCGCTCACTTGCCCTCAATCAATATGTAGATGTAACATATCAATACCAGAACCATAACCATACCTGAGGATCGGCTAATTTTGCTTGAAATGATCATAACTCACAAACCGTACGCCGGCCTTAGTAGCATTGCCGATAACGAGTGCTGAGCATCCAGAGTACAGTCCAGCGATGCCCTGTTCTTCAGGGTTTCTTTGATAATTGCTATCGGCCCTTGTCTCTGTAGCAAATGACATTAGGGCGTCACGAAAGTCACTGTGACATACCTTTCCACCGAACTGCGACCGTGTTTTGACAAATTCGGTGTAGGGTATGTGATAAAACTATTCACCGTGAGGAATCGAAACGGTATAATCTGAAAAAAAACATACGCCTCGATGGCACAAGCGGACGCGCCTGCAATTCTGATACAAGTCAGTACTTGAAAAATACAATGAAGACGCTTCACATACAGTGAATGACAGCTTCTCTTTCCGGAAATGCCATATCTATCTATAAGAACAGTATTTGGCACGCAAGTGAGGGGATACGCCGAATGAAATGGCGGTAAAAAGCGGGATACGGTAGGAAGAAGAGAGGGGTGGCGGTGCCGTATCATTTAGAGCTGCTTGCATAATCTTAGCGCGAAGCCGAGTTGCCGCGCTCACTTAACTATGAACCGCGACATGGAAGGCAATCCGCAAAATTCGCCCAAGGTCTACCATCTTCCATCAGGTGCATATCTAAGTACGCCTACGAACTTAGTATCGCTCACCTGGCTGTGCTCTAGTCTTGTACTCTGACTTCCAGGCATTGTCTGGAACCTGGACTGTCCACCGCGATCCCAGCACAATTCAGCCACGCGGAAAAGGCCGTTCTCTTCCGCCTGGACAAGGCCCAATGAGCCCGCGGTGATCTACCAAGTGGATAACGCGTGTAAAGTATTGATGGTCATCCAACAACGCGCTTAATGAATCCGCCGCATTTGGATGTCGTCGGCGAAGAAGTGGTGGCGAGAATTTTAGGCGACGTGATATCAGCGACCTGTTCTAAAATAACGCCTCTCGATTAGGACCTTTTCGGTACTGAAGCATCTGTCCACCCGGGACAATGATACCAGCCCGTCTATTGTGGCGGTACTATTCGCTCACTCGGCCGAAATGGAATCGATAAATATGTTGAAGACTACCCCGGTAAGTCCCCGTCCCTTATCTTGCAGTATTTTTCACCGAGCTACTATGAAGATAAGAGGAAGGGTTCGCATGGGCATTTCATCGACGGGATACCATTGACGGATGCCAGCTGAAAGTTATCCACAGCGTGCCGCTCCGTCTTCAGCTTGTAGTACGTACCCACATGTACACATCATCACTGGATAATTGAAAAGGCTTCGTTATTCCCCACATTTTCACTCACATGGAGGGAACTGCCCTGAAGGTGACCTTCACCACCAACAGCGTCCGCAACACCACCCTCGCTGTCGATGAAGACCGCGTCTACTATGAGATCGTCACCCGCTTCTGGCATCCCACCCTTACGAAGATAAACATCCTGAACCCGGACACGCGCACGTCGAAGACCGTTGCAGAGGTGCAGAAGTCATATAGTGGCAAACACCGCGTTCGATTCTTGACAGGCAAATACATGGGCGAATGGATGTCTTCCGATAAATTTCTCAAGGTAGAGAAAACAAAAGTGTAAGCTGAGTTATCAATGGTCGGTGCGATGCTAATAGTCTGTCCAGCGGGGGAACTTTTGTTGTCGAAGGCGTCGAATATCGCTGGAAAACACATAATCGGAGGCTCCAGGTGAGTAGAGTGTCTTTAACTTCCTCCACTTTTTTTGACCCTCGTGGTACTCTTAAGCTGGTGCGCAGTGAAGATGAAACAAAGACACCATTGGTGACCTATCGGCCCTATCGACGCTATTTATTGATCATGTTAATGTATCGGCATGCATCGCTGAAAGTGAATCCCGAGCTTACCAGCCTTATGGACAAATTAATCGGTGAGTCACCCTTAGTTTCCTAATTCTGATGGCTCATCGGAGCATGCAGTAAGTTATCTCCTCGTCGAAAGACGCCGTAGGACGCTCAGTATACTATGGAATGCATAATTGATGATCTTCACATTTATCTTACACATCCGTTTATAGATCTTATATACAAAGTATTAGAAACAGTTTAGATGCCTTCAGAGTCATTAGCAGATTCCAGTAAATTGCGCCCGCATCCAACAAAGGGAAACTGTTAAGTTCATTACGGACTTACGGGCTCTCGGGCTCTCCTGGTGCACGGTACATACGCATGAAGGTATCCTCGTATTGTTCCAAGGAAACGCGAGCCACATTGAATGTCAGCTCACCTCTCTCGTAGACACTCGTAGCAGAGCGTATGAAAGGTAGGAGCTTCTCATAGTGGAGGGTAATA
>JAUEPU010000230.1:0-67369 GCA_030435615.1 Armillaria luteobubalina
ACGCGTACCAGAATGTTCTCAGAAGAGGAACCGCCATAACCGGTCACTAAAAATAGTTCACCGACGTGTCTTGAGCAATACGATCACCCAAAGTGGAATGCGAGCACAGCCACCAACGTCATTACCTGGCAACCGCGCCCAAAACCCTAGTTTTTCCTGGCAACCCGATTATAAAGATTCCGGATTTATGTTCCAGAGTAACATAATAAAAGTTTAGGGGGGATGATGAGCCTCTAGGCTCTGTACGCTCAGAATTCGCGATTTTTGTCATTTCTAAGTGACAACGACTTAGCACCGGTTATAACGATAACACCGGTGCGCACGCACTATTATAGGACCTCTTTGACACTTCAACGGCCGGTTATAACGAAGAATAACCATCCCAACTTGTTTCGCGACCTAACTCGTATACCATCACGAATAGACACAATATTGACCGATCAGGCAACCACCGGTGATAAGCGAACTACGCATCACCAGCGCATCACGGTGTAACGGACCGGTGTTGATCCTTTCATTATATGAGGTCATACCCGCCGACAATTGCCCTACTGCAATAATCATCGAGTTCTTGTCATCCAAACGACCGGCGTTGATAATATCGCCGTGCCCAGCTCACTAGAAGGCGTTATTCCTTTCATTCACCTCAGTAATTCCACCGTACCCTCACAGTCCGCAGTTAAAACAGCACCCCAATGACCCCGCTGTGACAACCCATGATATAACGAATTTATCTGTCTTCAGTCCCGCTAAGGATTAGCTGTTACAAGAGACTATGGAGATTCATATGGACGTTTGACTCGTTACAAAGCCGCAGCCTTACAGCTTTACTAAGTCTTTCTATTAATAAATATCTCTAGTAGTATAAAATCCATAGAAAATCGTAGAAGTAAAAAGAGAGACATAACTACCCGCTACTTTGCTATTAGCACTCGCTATACCGCTCACGACCGGCTATATTCTCATCGCTACACTCTTGCTACGCTCATTAGCACCGGTTTAACGACCATATTTCTCGCATAGCGCAGTACACGAACAATAACATTTGTTTGCATCCCATACGCTCGCTATAAGCAACGGATTGGTTTCGCACCATCTTTAGCTTCGCACCCCCTTTGTTCTCTTTGAGAAACACCCTCTACACCGTGATCGACCGGTGTTAGCATTATCTTCGGTCGCTCGTCGCACCTTTGATTGCAACCCGTCATTATTGGTTTAATACTCGCATCTAGCGCGTAACCCCATACGCTCGCGTCGTACACCGCCTCTTTTTGTTTTATAGGATCGGATCGTCTTCATCTTCGTACCATAGGAGTTTTATTCGGCTTTACTTTCAACATCGTTCATCGCAGCCCACTTGGGTAGTCTCTGGCAGACTTATAGGAATCAACATCGTCACATAGGATCGTATTGGACTCAACACCGGTTTACACCGTCATAGGATAGGATAGGATTGGATAGGATTGGATAGGATAGGTTTGCACGCATAGGATTGACATTGACATAGGATAGGACCGTCTCCGAGTAGACTCAGTTTTCAACATCGCCCTCAGTATATTTCGTCTCGTATAGGATCAGCACTCATCATCACCGCGTCCCACCGGACATAAACACATTTTCACGCTCTTGCCACCATTAACTGGCATTATTAGGATCGCCCCCCTTCAGTATTTTGACACTACACCGGTTATAAACCATCTACCGCACACATAGCTTCATTATCGCCGTTATTTTCATAGGACCTTCGTCTAGAGACCTCGTCTAGTCATTTCTCCTTCTTTTACACCGGACCTGTGGTATTCACGTCATACCCTCTTCCGTTCTATCTCGTTATCAAGATTATCACCGGCCTACAGCCAAAACCTTTTAGTACTCGATCGCTTGAGTGCTACTTGCTTGACTGAAAAGTCGCAGTATAAACTCGCGTCTAGAGGAAGTGATTAGGTCGCACGGAGGTGCCCCGAACAACTCGCACAACACAGTACCTTTATAACCGGTCTGCACCATCATTAACCATTACTCTTCGAGTTTTTGGTGTGCCGTTGCCATGGAAGTTTAGGTTCATCAGCGTCTTTTCGTCTTTACAGATGTCGTATCATACAGCGGCACGAGCGTATTTGGATATTGAGCGCTTGGTGTCAACCTCGGAAGTTTTGGTTAAAGTCCGAGCCTTCGGAGACGTCGAATAATCTGCCAAGTTGATGCCGGATTTCGTACAGCAATCTAGAACGCTTCATTTAGCATCTGTATTGTATGCAGAGGATATTTACACACGGATAGATGATAATTGAATAAAATCTGTGGATCCAGGTCAAAATTTCCTCTAAAATGTGGCGGAAAAGTGGAGGAACTCACGAACACGAAGAATTATCATTTTGATGTTCATAATGAACTCGCAGGGTCATCAATGCATCAATATTGACCCAATTTTGGTAATCCGCATCATAGTCCTGCTCCTCATCGTGCAAAAGCTGTTGGGTGAGAGGGGCGGTGATCAGAGGCCGTTTGGGTAGAAATTATGGAAACGTGGCATATATTTAGTGTGTACGGCACAGCTGGATTGTCAAGAGACGCTTCTAACTTGGTGTAATTCGTGGAGGAACCGGTGTTGATCACTTTGATACCAGAACTGCCGAATCATCCCTGTCAGGACCTGTCGCGATGACAGTTGCATTTTTAGATCGTCTGACATTCAATGCAGTGGCTTTAAGACGTCCCTAACTACAAGGTATGTCAAAATTTGAGCAAGTTGAAATAGGGAAGTTACTCACTTTTCCTGTCAGCCGTTGCTCCGCTATGACCGTTACTCGGAAGAATAAAAGTTCCATCAAATTTCAACACATTCTGATCCAAGTCCAGGTATGTGGATCAGTTGAACACCTTGAAAGAGTGCCTGACATCCGTTTTCAGAAAGAACACAGAAGAGAAAGGCTGTCTGGGTAAAGGCAGCCTCAATGAGAGGACTCGAAAGTGAAATATATAAAAATAGATCTCACCTTGAATGTGTACTACACATTCCCAGATTTGATAGGCGCCTCAAACTAGGCCCAATTTACAGAGCCATCAATGTTGAGGACATAGAAATCCAACATTCGAATCTTCCACGTCAGCACTTGTCGCGGGGACCTTGTATCCTTTAACTCGGCCGAATATTGATCCTGTGGGATTAACACGTCCCTACGTCCGGGGTACGTCAAAAAAATCGAGCATGTTGAATTATTGAATTTACTGACCTGGCATATTTCTGGTACATCACAGACATAGTTACTCCGGTGATGCAACACAAATGAGTATCAGAACAATTCTGAAACAATTCTGGACTTTCCGATGCTCTCTTAACATTGCCAGACGAGTGCCGAGGGGTACTAATGACTGTTTTCAGCATCTTCACACAGAAAATCAGCCTGAATCAACCACACACTATCAAGAATATAATATAAGAATCGAAGCTAAACTTTCCAAGTCAAATTTCAACCCGCTGAAGAGTGGAATCAATACCGACTCACCAGAGCTCAATGGATAATTAAGTCCTGTCATGAACATGAGGCATGATGCCCTAAATTAGGGGAAAATCAGGGTCTTCTATTCTCATACATCATCCTTCGACCGCTTGGCTTGCTGAACGGATAGCGAGTTGTACGGGGCAGTTACCCCATGGCAACGTTTGGTATTATCAAATGTGTCACCCTGCCATCCTCGATTAATCCAGTACATGTGAAGAATGGAAGAAAGCAGGTGAGTCCAGACAAAGTGTATTTGCAAGCGGTGACTGAACAATCTAGAGAGCTGTTGAGACCGTTGACAAGGAAAGGTAGTTTAAGCGGGACTCACAAATTATCCGAACATATTCAAATTGTTCGAGTAATTCCAGATCAAGCAAAACGTCCAGGAAAGAAGGGTAACGAGGCAAGGATGAGAAAGTCAGCCGAGGATGAGACGAGAGTAAAAGGCAAAGTATGACTTGTCTATCACAGAACACGTCAGGCACGTGGCATGCCCACTTTCCTTCTTCGATCGAACACATATCCTGCTCTTTGGCCAGTCAAATCTACCCTCCTTCAAGTCTCTGTAGCTTGACGGCAATCCTCCTACTAACAACCAACCAAACTTCCAACTTTCGGATGGTATGGATTTCGCCCAGTTACCATCACACCTGTCAAAGTAATGATTAATTACCTTGCGTACGTTGGCTGCCATGTCGTATATCCATTCCACCTTCTAATTCACCAGTTCTTTCATTTTTCACAGGTTTCAAATTCTTTACTGAAATGGCTTGGGCCAAGCCTTACCAACCCTCGGGTACACATATGGTCCATGATCGAACAGACGGCATCGAGGATTCAATTTGTAGAACGGTTATGTGGCCAACAGCGAGTAGGGTACAAATTTGGTATGAATTCGAACAAGAAACATGGATGGGATCTGGAAACGAGGTTCGTCTTGTTCAGGATTTCGTTTTAATGCGTTCTTGCTCATATTTTCAATCCAATTTCGACAGAAAAATGTATTCTATTCATATTTGAAGCTGTGAATGTTCTACTTGTGCTACAGAACCCGTTGAATTGACACTACTCATGTATTTCCACTCCTACAAGTCTATATTTTCGTCACAATCAACTCTAAAACCTCCCTTATCGATCTAGTACGTTTCCCACTCAGATGGAGCCATACATTTACCCATAATTCTGTTAAACATGCAATTAGGACGCGATTACATGCAAAATTGAATACTCACTAACATTCTTAGGCCCAAATTCAATAGCATATTATATCACATACCATTATTTTCATTCTAGATATGCGCCATTAGTTAAAATATGTACACCAACTAATTTCTGACTAACCTTCCTTTGTAGGAGCATCTATGTAGTGCTATAAGAAAGGTACCGAATGGGAGGTTTAGTAAGTCTAAAACATCCAAGAAAGTAAATACTTACCGTCATTTTCAGGCTCAAATGTGGCTGTCAGAGCCGTATTAATTTCCGACCTCGTTTTCTTCTGAACATCGCGTAGTTGCCCTTGAATCTCAATGTCACGGAGGAACAATGGAACGGACATTTTGGTGGCAACGACTCGGGCTTCGATCACTTGTCGACGAGAAACATAGTGAGCTAATCAACTTTGATGGAAAGTGAAGAACACGACTCACATTTCTCCATCAGAAATCAATGCCACCTTTGCGCCCTCTAGCATTAGCAGGAACAAAGAACAGTTTGTCTGGCTCGCCATGGAATCCCCAGTAAGCTGACATCAAAATGAGACTTGGGATCATGTGCGCAGCCTCAAAGTCAAAATCTAGGTCAGTGTGTGGTTGCCATAAATCAGGAACTTTAGAGAGCTCACATTTCCCTTGTTCACCAGCACCGTGGTATCTTCAATAGACTGAAAGATCAGCAGACAAAGCTCATTGGAGACAAAAACACGTACAGGATGCATCACTCGACGGCCATCAAACTTCAGGTCTGTCAAACCCAAAGCAAACTGGTTACTTGAAGAACGGAGATTTGCTGCACCTTCTACTGTCAAGAATTGAGATGGGGAGGACGATTGGGGTATGCAATATGGGAATAGATGTTGACATCGGAGGAGAAAGTTTTTCATGTTTGGTCTTGTAGCTTGTTTATGTTGTGATGTATCTTGCGACAATGACAGCTGTAGTTACATGGTCTTAAGAATTACGGGGAGATTATTCCGGTGGTGCATTTTTACTGATCTGAATGAGAATCTCAAGCTTATTTCACACTAAGAATTTCGGATGGATTTTTTAAGGACTGGTCTTCCAAGAAAATAAGGAATCTGGGAATTTGTTTCCGAACACGTTGTTGAAATGGCCCACGGAAGAGAAATGATTGAGCTTGCAATGTGGTGTTGCGCTGTCAAAATCACCTTGCAAAAAATATATTTCGCTCACAGACAAAGCATTTTTCCAAGAACCTGGCAAAGCTGTGAATCAGCTTTGCTAGATTCTTGGAAAATGAAATATCTGTGAAACCAAGAGGAGAAATTGTGGGGGACTCACATTAATGATCGTATCAGCAGCGATAATGACACCGAAAATTCAACATTCCTGTGGCCGAAGAGGTGTGCGTCGCGTTTAATTCTCGTGATGTTGTTGATCTGTTGTTGATTATTGTCAACATGCACGAATTTATCTCTTAAACACATACCGTCACCCTCACTACCATCGTCCCAAAAATTCCCATCCTTCCCATCCTCTCTTCCTCCCCCATTCCTTACAACATCTGCACGATGCAGCCCTGCCTTCTTTTGCCTTTGTCACCAGGTCAATGGTCATCGTCGTTTGGGATCAATGTTGAATTTTGGAGGACGTTGATGCCCATATTGGGAGACCACCCTTGTGATCGACAATGAGCTCGCTTCTTTCATTCCACCACCATCATCGTGGGTTGTCTCCTTCTTTCTTCATTGTTCTTCCGACTGATCAGCTCCTGTTAGAAGTCCTGCCTTTTTATCTCACCGTTCATCCTGAAGCCGCCGAGATAGGCTAGGTATGTGTTCATATATTGATTTTTGTTTCGACTTATCGTTTTCTAGTGTGAGGTTTATGACATTCCTATCTGGGGATTATCCGAGGGTAGGAGCAACGATTTGTGCTGCTCGTTGGCTGCTGAGATGCGATTGCATGTCACGACTCCAGGTATGTGTTGATGAAGTGTTCGCAGTACTTTGTCTGACTGTATTTTCATTAGACCTCAATGTTTTCAGTTCAGCATGAATTAACATATGTGCGCAATGTTCTTTTCCACTTTTGTTGACGTCCTTTGTTCAGTTCTGTCACTCGTTTCCCGGGGGGTTGTAGCTCGAGAGCACGAAGGTTGTATCTGGGCTCATGGTGAGGTGGGAACATGAATGGTACGGCACTATTTCTCACAAGTCATTGATCCTATTTCTGAGGCTCGCGCAAAGCTTTTCCCATGTGCTGCCATAAACAATAGGTTTCAGTTGTAAGGAAGAATCTCCTCTCTGGCTAACGACGTCTTGCTCACATTCATAGTCTATAGACATCATTTTGGGGGATATAAGCTCCTTGGCGAGCGCACGTCTCACTCAACAATTATTGCCCTGAGACGACGTATCGCCGTCCGGCAAGCAGGGTAATTTCATTTCACTTACATCTTTGTACTTACTCATTTACTTTATGTTCAGATAGCTCACTGTAGCAAAAATTGAGCCAAGACGACGTATCGCCTTCCGGCGAGCAGGGTAGGACTATCATTGGTATTTTCCAGTGTTACTTCTAACATATTTATCTTCAGTGTGTGTGGGACTCAAACACTGCCTACAGCGATGAATTTTGCTGTGAGACAACGTATCGCTATCCACAGAGCGCCGTCAACGGTAATGTAGGTTTACTGATACTTGGCTATGTCTGAACGTAGTCTGTATAGACTAGCCTACAGTCTCGGCACCAAAAATGGCCTCGAGACGACATATCGCCGTCCGCCGAGCAGGGTAAGTTCATTTATACTTACATATCTCTCTTCACACATTTACTCTGTTCAGATCACATACCATACCGAAAATAGCCCAGAGACGACGTATTGTCGTCCCACGAGCTGGGCCATATGCTGATATCGTCTCTAGTATATTTCCTCAAGTCTTACTTGCCAAGGCCGCCGATTTTTGCTCCAAAACGATGTATGGCTGTCCGGCGAGCGAGGACCAAGTACGATCAAGGTTAGGATTTGTTTCTACCAGGTCTAGTTGCTGATTTTTGCCCCACAGCAACATATCGTCTTCCCGCGAGCTGCGCTAATCGTCTCGAAGACCTCGTCAGTTTGTCGAAGTCCAGAGGATCATGACTGCGCGATCTTGTCTCGAGACGACGTATCGACGTCCGGCGAGCTGATCCATGGTAAGTGCCATGTTAAGATATTTTACAACATGCTCCGATAATTTTCCTTTTCAGCTTTGATCCCAATATTACCAAGGTTGAAGCCTTGCGGAGCCGTCGTGAAGGTATGGGTAGTGAGTTGCTGTTGGGTTATTTTCTGATTTTCTGCAGACCATGACGCCGGTATGTGTACAAGTATCACATTATTTGGATCACTATTGACAGTTTTCGAACTAGGGGACAGCGAATTTTGCTCCAAGACGACGAATTTTCATCCGGCGAGCAAGGATCTGGTAATTACGAGTAACTTGTGGCTCCCGTGTCAAGATCAGTTTTGACAGAAAATCCGAGCCTTGCGAAGAGATCGTCAGGCCACCGATTTTGTTCAAGTAGGTGGTATTTACCTGTTTCGATGTTGTACTGATTTGAAGGACCTCAGGCGGCCTGCGGCACCAAAAGCAATCGACGTTTTGAAGGCGAGGATCGAGGCGGAAGCCGTAGAAGCGGGACGAGGGACGGCGGCTTGTAGTATCTAATTAGTTTTACTTGGGGTGCGAGTTTTCCAGAATCCAAACGTTGCGGAGCCATCGGTAGGTTACCGATTTTGACCAGGTATGTGGTTTTGTCCTTTTTATGTCTACAGCCGGCGCTAACATTTTGGGCAGAAACCCCTGCAGCAGCGAAAGTGGTGAATTTGATGTTTCGAAGGCTTATATCAAACAACGGCGGCAGAGATGACGTGAGGGCAGTTGGTTGGCTGGGCTGGTCAGAGGGGACTCGAGTGTTGATGGCGGGGTCCTAGTGCGATGGATAGCCATCCCGGGCAAGTCCTGGGATGGCTATTTTTTTTGTGACCCTGAAAGAGGGGTCAGGAGGGTGAGGTTCTGCTAGTTCGTTTAGATTACGTAAGCAAAAGAGCTTGACTTACGGGTCGCTCACAAAAATGTCGAGGTTGAGAAAGAAATAGCCGTTTATATCCCAGAAACCGACTCCTAGGAGGGTACTTTCGAGGTCCTGACGGGCGGCACAGATGGGATCAACATGAGGTTGGCAGTCTGGAATAGGAAGGAGTGCGGCGACGTGTGTACAGGACGCGAGACGACGTTTGGGGACTTTGGCGGGAGATCATAGATGCAAGCAAACTGCGGGAACGACGATGTTTGGGGCACAATGGCAGGAACTTATCGATGCAAGCTCGTTTTGACAATTTCACATGCAAACACAAGTGTGCGCGCACAAGGGATTTTGGGCACGGGCACGCACGCAGCACGTCGTATGGTGGTGGTGGGAAGAGAGGTCTCGGCGGTTGCCGCTGTCACTCAGATCGACGCTATGTTGCTGACAGTCTTGGCACGCTGTCTCGCTAAGTCTTTAGTCACCAAATAGTATCCCTCAGTGACTTAGTTCATGGTGCATAAAGTACAATAAGAATTAACTGGTATGATGTATTTTGTCAAATTTAGAGGATGACTGGTTTTTCTTGTCTACCTTTGCCATCTGCTGGTTCAAGCGAAAGATGATCTACGCTGATCAGGGACTCCTTTTTGCCGTATACCCGTGCGAACGATGGCATACCTTTGGATATGTTTCGATAATTTTAGAAAGGCACCCACAGCTTTGACTAAGCCTTTTGCCTCACCAGTTGGTCAAAGAATCCAATTCTTTCAGTAGAATTATCTGCTCATTAAGTATGTTCCAATGGATTTTTCCGAAAAAGGTTGTGACTGGATTTCGATTACCTGGGTGCCTTTCGTTCCCAGGTCCGGAACGAACGGCTTCAATGGGGGATGTGGCCATTCCAATTTCGTATAGAAAATGGGTGGTTCCAAGGCAATTGCAACGTTAATAAGATCTGGTTACACTTGTCAGAGCTTGGAGGTAATAATCTCTTCTTCAAGGATGAAACAAGGCAGGCCGACTTGAAAAGCTTTGTTAAGCCTGCCATTGAACTGACTTTGTTCATTGGAAATTACTGAGAGGAGACTTTAATTTCGCTCAGAGCACTTCCGTTTGATTTTAATACGATATGCATTGCTCAAAAGATGACCCGGGCCGCTCTAAGTTTCATACAAAACAATGCCTATACTTGCAGTGCGACTTCGGCGAGACTGAGGTTTCTGTCGACTTAGATGTTCCAATTTCCCTGAAACCCAAATTTCTCAGTAATGCCCCTTACATCTCTGCTGTGCCCACAGGATCCATTCAATGACCCCTGATGAGCCTCTCAACAAAATAGACCAGAAACACGCGTACCTAGTTTGATGCCCGGCGTAGCAGTCGTATATCCTACTAGGTACAGTAGACACAGAGTAATTAGTTTAGATGTACAGCCGGGGAGTGTAGTACAGACACCGGTACGCTTCTGTTGAGGAGCACCGTCGGGCAATAAAACTTCCTTCCTTTCAGGCCCCTCCTCAATTGTCAGGGTACAACGCTGAGCTCTGCGACCCGACCCTATTCTGGATCTCAAGCTTTCCTACCGACCAAGCAAGGCATTCCAGCCAAAGCCTATACATGTCTGTATGGTGTCCACAATGGTGATAACCATTCCAGAACCCCGCTGCTGGCCGAGGCTCCCGAGCTTACTTGATGAGGAGCCTCTTCCTATCAGTGTCTGCACCACCCGGACTCGGGGACCGGAGGGGGACGCATTGAGTAGCTCACTGAATTTGCGATGCAACAGATGAATTAAGCTGTCATCTGCTGAAGATTGCACTTATTATAGTGTATTATCTATTGGTTTGACAAAGTTCTCGGACCTCCTAGAAAATTCAGGTATGATCTGTGTAAATACTTCTATTTGCCTCACAGATGACATTGAGTGTCGTGGTACAACAACGTTGACGACTACCAATAGGAAGGACGCGCAGCGGTGGCGAAACCACACATATGGCATGTGCACAGCCGCAATCGGACCAAGAGTCGAGAGACATTACTTTGAAATCACTGGGGTTCCTGCAGAGTCCTGGGAGCTGGGATCCCCAATAGTTCATTTGTCTAGAATGGCCAAGAGAAATAAGAATCAGTTTCGTTCAACGAATAGTTCACCCTCACTTGATGCGATTGCATATTAATGCCCAATGCCACTTTCAAGACATGCGTAAGTAATAATTGTTCACCGCTACCACCCAGCAAAGATATATCACGATTATATGTGTTTTAGCCTTTCTGATTGGTGATCTTCAGGCTGGAACATAATGGAAGAGGAACTGCAATCCCATGGAGATACTGATATCACCGCTTAGTAGTATGATTGACGCTCTTGTCTCCTCCAGCAGGTGGATGGTAAGCTCCTCCAAAGTTCAGAGGACCTCGGGTGCAGGGCATAAGGCGCTGAACCCAATATGTGTACGTATGGATATAGCCCAAGATTGATTATCAGAACGAAAGACGATCGCCTAAGAGATGAAGCATGATAGTAAATCCACCGCACACACAGGCTCATTCACAAATAGAAGTTTGATCAAGGGAATGAGCCAGCCAATCACACAGGACATATAGTGAGACCAGAAGTCTTCAGTGGCGCAAACTTCTATTCGCGATGAGCGGTGATATCTCCGGGACCGTACGGAGGTATCACCGTACACGACTCTGCATTGACAGATTCCCATTCCACGTGAAAAGGCATCGATAAAGAGCGTGGTGTGTTGTATTCATCCGAACGATCCCAGAAGGAATAGTACAATCAACTTTCCTCCTCGGAAGCGATCATATACTAGAAATTCAGGGAAAGAAAGCGCTGGCGTTCTCAGCTGACTTGGAGGATGGAGTAGGAGGTGTACTCGTAAGGCCATCAGCCTATACGCAAGTGACCAACTTGAAGCAGCCCCGAGTCGGATGGAACAAATGTCCACGACGAGATGTCGATCAAGAAGGTGTTCGTAAGTGCATGTGCCGAAAGACAGACGAATGATGTTCAGGGCTCCGTCGACGCGAGCCAGACATTAAATTTGAATGAAGTTACGCGATTCGGACCTGGTCTCGATATCTCCGCACCAGTGTGATTTGGTTTGAAGTCGAGGGCAAGTCTGGGGTAAGTAGGGGTTAATGTTACCATTAGGTGAACGAAACTAGGGATCGGTAGCCTAGATGCGTATTGTATTGTATGCACGGTGCTGTAACAGTTCTCGATAATTCCAGGATGGCCTTCACCGCCAATAATGACGAGATATACAAGATTTGATGGCAACTGAGTGAACAAGCTCGGGTCGATATGGGGCTTTCTCCTAGTACGTGGCGTCTTATTCCGCGGGGGTAGGGTGTATCTCCAGGTAGCTCTATACAGCGTCGGCACTTCCACTAGTCCAAGAAGCACTGAAATATAGCCGGATGTGATCGCAGGAAAAGAAGAGAACAATCTTCACAAACGCATGTGGGGACTGTTAAGACTTGGCATGACATTGGCGTCCTAAGTGTGGTCTCGTTTGTGCTTCTAGGGAGAAAATTACAATAACGTCGAAGATTACAATCTTCACGTGGATCATAATTTTTGAGAAGAAGCGTCGCGGAGAAAAAAGAAGAACGGTACACGGTCACTTGACGTCATTTCGAAGTTTGCGATGCGTCATAATTTCAGATGCGAAGTAATGCATGCTCGTGGCTAAGCATGTGCATGAACTGCCTCGAGGTAAGCTAGGGTAAGCTGGATTAAGCGATCAGTCGGAGGTTGGTCATTGCGATCCCTCGGATATATAGACTTGGCGTGAACACAGAGGTGACGTAGGTAACGATGAGTATCAAGGATTTAATGCGCATAGACTATTGTCAATGATCATGACAGTGGTTGCGAGGGTCGCGTAGATAAGTGGAGACGTGATAAGCGCACAAGTAAATCATGTCGTTATTAAGACGCATATCAAGGCAGATGGGGATTTCCGGATAGGGTCTCGTATTAATTTTTGAACAGGACAAGCGGAGGCGATCATGCATCCCAATGAAAGACGAGCATGGAGACAAAGACCCAGAGATATTAATCACGGCCAAGCCTACTAATTCAGGAGCGTGAAAAGATGGCATCTTCCGAACAACAATTAACAGAAGTCGAGAATCGGATGAAGCATCATAAAAGTAGCTGCGCAGACATCGAGCAGCACACCAACTCCGCGAGTTCCGGTGTCATCTGACGGAAAGTTGAAGGCATCTAATAACCACTTTTTAGCTCACTCCTTCGTTATCATGCTATCAAAGGAGTCATCACCTCGTGAATGGAGTAGCCAACTCCCTCGTTAGCAACGTTGCTGGTCGTCCGTCAACCTTAAGATCCACCGTATCGTCCGTCAAGCCAAGGCTTGTTGCTATGCGAATTCGGGGAAACAAAGCAGATAAACATGCAACATGCATTTTGGACGTCAGGAATCTTCGAACCACGCTGAAAGAAAATTAAGAAGATGCGGGTTTTTCTTCCTCAGCGTCCATGCGCTTGTTTTAGTCCCGGATCAAGAAAAGAAGTAAGAATCGGCGTGAGTCGAAGATCAGGGATGGGGAGGAGCGCGGGGTAAGATAAACGGTGGCGCATCAATACGCCCCGAGCCTCATGAAGGGTTTTGTTAATTGTTCCTTCAAATCGGCGGATTCCGATGAACTCCTTTCTCCGGGTCTTATTTAGGTCAGGGCTGAATATTGAAGTCATAACTCGTCGGGCATTCTCGGAGGAGTGAGGAAAGGCGGGAAACGAGTATTATGGCAACGACGGAGTGTCGAACTAGTGTCGGGGCCCTTGGAGCTAACTGTCGAAATGTCGAGGCCACCCTGGTCTTACCGTTCCGATTAACCAGTTATTTTCTCGAGAATTGTCATGTGGATGGAGAGAAGGCTGTTTTGTTTTTAACTGGATAAATTAGACGCGGAACCGTCCAGAAGGACTAGACATGCGGATCCGTAAGAAAACCATCCGGATCCTAAAGTCAGGTACAAGGATGATTCGACTGGACAAAAGAGAGCAAGTGTGTGTGGCGCGACATGGGATCCAGCCACGAGAAATTTTACTGAAACTAGAAAAATGAAGTCTGCGTTGTCTTCGAGTTCCGAACCTGACTAAATTTTGATACGGTATTATTCTAGAACCAAGTCAAATGGAATCCGGAGTAATGATGATATGTGAACAAGGCTCGACTGGAGAGGAAAAGCACTGACAGGGCCAGATGAGGGAATTGACGTCGTGGAGAATGTACACTGGACAACAAGGTACAGTACGCCCACAAGAATAATCAAGACATCGCCGAATGGGGTGGACTCGGAGCACGTAGCGCGATAAAAAGGCTATTGGACATGAACTGTCCAGTTGTTCCTCGATTGTTCCAGGACTTTCGTTCCTTGAGAAGATCAGCTCGATGAAACGCGTCGACGGTGAAATGGACGTACAACCGAGAGCGATAGCCTGACACTGACAAGTTCCAGTACTGTAGCAGAGGAATAATCCGCTCCGTCTCGAGGACTAGAGGGCAATTTGTCTGCGTCTTGACATGTTCCAGGCAGAAAGATTTGAAAAGAAATAATTTATTGTCACCGTCTCGAGGACTTGGGGGATGAATCCGGGGCGATGTTCTAGAACCTTCGCGTTGACAGGAAAACATGCGGACCCGCAACACCAAACTCATGCAATGAGGTACGCTGTGGGGAATACCCGAGCCAACACGGCCGGATCAGGAAAGTATACGGGACCGCGGTATCTTCCCGAGTCCCGACAAGCCAGCCCCGTCATAGGGCAGGCAACCAACCAGAGAATGAGAAATCCAATCGGCCGTATCAAGAAGATGCGTATCATGGGGGGAGGAGCATGCAACGGTTCGATAAGAGAGGGACGCAACTACTAACTGATTTAGGAAAACAGAGACGACGTTGCCAGTGAACACGAGAGTGGCGCTGCTCACGGTCCCGGTCACTGAAGGAAATGAAGGGGTGGTATTAGGTACGAGACGTCAGGAAGAGAAAACTGCTCACGATTATGAAGACAACAGATGAAGTTCCACGTTCGACCTTGTAGTAGGTACCAACAAAGCCGGATATGGCGACTTCATCGTTCGGTCCTGGTGCCAACCCCGCCAGGGACCTAAAGTTTGTTCTTCAGCTAAGTGTAACGGTCCCAAATGGCTCGGTAGGGCTTCTCCAACTACGCCACGATGTAAACACGTTTCCATGGTTGCCGGGGTTAAGTCCGACCTCCAACGAAACCTAACAGGGTTAACCGTGCATTGATTATCGGCGAAAACATGTAAATGATGGCGCTAAGGCTTTCCATGATTCGCGCAGATCATTCCGATAATCGCGTCGAGGATTGGGTGCGCTTTAGATAAAGTTTCCTGTTGTATGTTCCTGGGCTGGGGTGGTTGGTCAGTAGCCAGAGTAGATGTTGTCGTGGGTGAGAGGGTCCCGGCTTGGCATGCAAGCACGCGTCTCGTAGCCATTGAAGTAGATACATTCTTAGGATGTTCAAGGACCAGCCAAGGAATTTCCATAGCAGCAAGGTAAGATACTCGCAGCATGTGCTACTAAAGGAACCTAACTGAGTGCTTCGTGCATGATCATGGATCGGAATGAAAACATACCCGCGCTACTGGCGCCAATCATTACGATGATCAAGGAGACATATCTTGCAATGAATGCATAACCTCGATAACGGTTCATTGATATCCTATTGTATGTTCCTGGGTCGAAGTACCGGTGGCCAGAGTAAATACCGCGATGAGGAATCGAATACAGGAACCCGGGTTGGAACTTGGGCCAGGAGTCCATGAAGAGTCATAAGCGTGTTTCAGCGATAACAGTTTGTTGATACCAGTTGCTGTTAGGTGCCTGAGACAAAGTAGCGCAAGAGTAGATAGTGCGGCGAGAGTTAAGAACATGGAGAATGATTTGTGGGAACTTAGTTGAGCTCGGACGAATCAATGTAGCATCCGGATGGTGGCGGTGCTTGCTGTGAGGTATAGGATCCGTCCAGATGAACAGCATGTTTCGTCAATAACTATCACAAACCGTAAGATCATGGAGCAGAGCCAGCAATCAGGTTTCGTCATCATGGATACGGAGGCATATGATCCCGGGTTGGGGTAGCCGGAGTACCGCATATGCAGGGCGGGAATGGTCGGTCGGTCCGGGCTGTGCATAGGCCGTGTGCTGACTGAAGAGACGCGCTCCCACAGAATCCGTTCGTATTCCTTCACCGAGTCCATGGGTACCGGATTCTATAGATATCCCCTCATCGTGGCGATATCGTCAAGTGCCACGCAGTGCCTAGGAATGAGGACAAGCGGATGTCTTGATCATTCATTTCACAAACATGTATCCATATGGTGAACAAGCGGTAGCATCAAGCGAATAGAGATACGGAACAAAACGAACGGAGGAGAACAAAGGAGATGCATCTGAAGATCGATCTTGATACACAGCCACGTACAGGAAATTTCCGGGTTATGTCAGCCGGGATAACAGCAAGCGTGGAAAAATAGAAAAGGATATAAGTGTCACTGGACGGGATTGCCCTTCCCCACTGATGACCACGTCTTTTGCCACTTTTACTTCGACCACCATCACTGCTCCGCTTCCAAGCTATAACAAGCGCCTTATTTCTTATACCACTATCTCTGAAGGCGAGCCACCTCACAAGAAGCAGCGAAACATGTCTAGCCTCCGGAGAACTCATTCCTACGTCTCTCTCACGGACTTGCCCAATCAGCCACAGCAGTCGATGTACATGGCGCCGACACGGGGACGGTGTCGAGGACGGAAGGTCAGCATGGCCCCACCAGCGGGTGGCGACTTCCGGGCCTGTCTGGAGGCGTCGATGGCCCTGAGCCTCGCGCCTATTACGGACCCCTACAATTTACAGCAGAAGCGAGCGCGTCCAGCGCCGCCTGCTCCAGTCGCGTCAATGTCTTGCGCCACCACTACCCACCCTGTATACTCCTCGGCCCCTCGTGTCTCCTCCCCTCTGTCCCCCTCTTCGCGCCCCTCTTCATACTCTTCACCCTTTTCTCGTCCGAGGAAAGGAAAGGGGGAGCCCGATCTCCACCGAATTGCTATTACCACCTGCATGCGTTCGACATCCGAGGGGCAGAAGGTCCTCAACATGGGCCCACGTATTGCCATGAGCATCGCGAATGCCACCCGGGAGCTCGAGCGGATTGTGACCGAGGGGGGGATGGAATCACGAACAGACGATGATATTGTCATGGGCGACTCGACGGCCGAACCATGGGTCAACACGTCGAGAAGTGACGACTGGGAGATGATTCACTGCGGCGCATAGGGACTCAGAATTCAATTGTTCTTGGCGCTACTTCCACTGCCAAGCACTTCATTTCCCCCATTTCTTTATCGTGCAATTATCTGGGTTTTGGGCTTCTTGGAATATTCATCTGTATTTTCATGCATCATTTTCACGTTTCGTATCTATCTAATTATCTATGTTGTTGCTCTCTCACTGCTGTAATGTTACCTGCACATACTACCAAATTCTTGTAATCATACATATACTTTCAGGCTTAAAGTGGTTTTCCCTTATACAATTACTTGTGCTTCTGAACAATATCAGCATCAAGATGTTGATGGCCGCCTTGAAACTCGAACTCAACGGACATGCTATCTATAGAATCACAATACAGATATCTCGGTGTTATCAATTGCAGCCGGCACCTCGTTCTCATCGACCCCGTGGCGCTGGGGCGGGAGCATGCACCATATACACATGAAGAGGCGCGTGCCCCATGTGAACTTAAAATTTATCCGCCTTCCGCTCCTTTTCCGCTTCCCTTCCCCCCTATGCAAAAAAAGAGCGGGATTTATAGCCCCCCATGCTTTGTATTAATGCGGGGTTCCCAGAGACTGTATTGTTTCCAAATTATCTCTGTTTCCGTAAAAAAAAAAAAATTAGCGAGGCAAGGTTTTAACGATCACCGCTCGATCATCCCTGATCATATCTTGGGGTAGAGCCGATAAGCCGAGCGGGGTGCCGAACGGAGCTCACTTCTTCCTTTCTGCTAGCAAAAATGTAAATCGCACAAATATTTTCCCCCCGACACTGACTCCAATCCACAGGAGGTCTATCCATATGCTTAGGTGCGCAGGATCCTTTTTTTTTGAGGAAGGAAGGAAGGATTGACAGTGGTTCGGCAAGATGCCGAAGGAGAGCACGGTTACACATTCGTGTCATATTCCGTCACTGACCTCCGAGTCTAACTCCAAGGTTCAGGCTGCTAGAAACCCGGATCGCCTCTTGAGGACTTCCTGCTCCCGTCAAACCTTGTTAGAAAATTTGCCGGAAAGCAAATATGCAGATAAAGTATCTCGGACAATGCTCTCTGCTGGAAAGCCTCCGATGCCAATCTCACAGAATCGAGTTTTCACCTATTTTTGTAAATTTCGGCGCTCTACTGAAGGATTAAAACATCTATCGATTTCTGTTAGTTTTTGATTCTTGTAGTTGGAGCCCAGTCTGCTCTCTTCGAAGTCCTTACAAAGTTTGGCCGGAGAATGAGTTCGGCAATTGGCGCCGGGGGGCGGCAACACTGATTTGGGGGTGGCCATGGTCCTCCCATCGTTCGAAAAGTCCAAACCTCTCTTCGTTGCACCATCCTTTGTATCCCAAAAAAATGTCAAATTCCGACCGTCGAATGATCTCTCCTGGAATTTATGTGATGGACGAGACCCAAGAAGGATGGTATTCGAAAGCACCCCGGTACAACTCGAGCCTCTTCCGGCAATCGAATGGCAACGTCTGTCCTGGTCTTATTCTGGGAAATTTACAACTATGGTACCGAGAGGTATCGCGACGTGGATACCGAACATCCGGAGGGGAGCTACGTGGACATGAGGCCACAATAACGCAATCGTCAATCTCTGGGAGTTTTTCGATGCCGCCGGGAAGGTAGTCTTTTGCCGCCTACCACATGCATGATAGCCATGCCCCGCCTTATGCGCTGTACTCATTGTCGGATCTTGGCCTCGTTGCATACACGTTGAATTCGCATGAAAGATTGAATATGCTTTATCTGGGGACCTTGGGAGAATGGGCATTCTCTATTGCTGTATTCTTCGCTTTTGGGACACGCCACAGCTTTTCGACACAACTAGCCCTCTGGAATTCAATTTTAAGGTTCGCCATTCTGCTGTTCATCAATTGACGCGTATCGATTGTCTGACTGCGTGAGACTAGATGCACTCGAGCGCCTGATATCTACATCTTGTCATAGTCGTTTATTGATCCGGTATTCGAGCTGCTTAATCATGATATCAGAGCTGAGAACCCCCGTCCAAATCCCCTCCGGCTTACACATAATTCGCGGTCAGAGGATCAGATTGGAGTTGGTGCTGGGAACTCGCGAATGCAATCAACACGATCTTGATCTTGCGACCAGTTGGCCATATTCGGGTCGTACTTCCTTGCGGGCGCCGCCCAATTTCTATTAGTTTGGATGAATCTATGGATATGCGCAATGATATACCTATCACTGAATCCCGCGGTGATTTCTCCACTCATATTCATATCAACACTGACTTGTTGAACAGAAGATTGACGTACACCGCTGAGAAAATGCATTTTATGAATTGATCGGGCGGTATTCGTCATAGATTCTCGGGCGGATGGCGGTCGGTAGCCTGTGAATCTCAGCACGTACCGCCTTCTTTAGCTCTGGTCAAGAGACCACCGCTTCGTGCCGCCGAGGATTCCAAGTGTCAAAGCAGCCAACGATAAATTAACTTCTCTTTTAATGTGTGCATCCTCAGACTGATCCAGGGGTTTTCATTATATCGATGAGCTTCGTGAGTATTGGTAACGTCCATTGACTCCGTGTACCTAACTGACAGTAGTAGTTTAGTTTCATGGGACATCGACACTGCCTTCCCTGTCTGTCATGGCCTCAATAGCTCTCAAGGTGCTTTCGTGGTGGAGAGAGATCAGATCCATGGTGATCTCCATCTCACAGACGCAGGTGCGAATTACGCGCAGGACTTCCGAGGCGATCACTGCTCAAGGGGTATTTTCATCAAATGTGGATACCTTCATGGACCTGCGCAGTCCGTCTCTCGCTAGTAAGTATCAGATGGTGATATACCCGCTCACTACTCAAGTCTTTAGAGTTTAGGAAACCGGTATGTGGTTATCACCGCTGACTTTGAGAAGCACTGTCTTACTATAGTGGCTGGATGGCTTCTCGTCTTCGCCTCGGACGGACAACGGTCGGCGCCATGCGAATCCCGCATACTGTACCTTTCTCGTGCTTCAAGTTCATGTGGTCTTTGATCCGTTACCTCACCATCTCACCGCGGATAATCATCTTTCGTTCTGCTGACCATTGCTTCGCTGTCGGTGTCCCACAGCTTCAGGCTTCAGTCCGTGAAAGGAATTGTTTTTTATGGCCAAAGGGGTTCTCGGCTGTTCGAGGACAACTTCTCAATCAATGCAGGGCAAAGATTGATCAAAACAACTGCCCTATCTCGTTGTCGGAGGTTTTCATTATGTCGTCCAGATATTGATAGCATCATCTATCGACTCCATGTATCATTTATACACAGACTAGATGGTGATGATTCAGTTCCATGAGACGACAAATCTTCATCATATGTTCAACCAGTTTTAACTTCATCATGTCCCGGGGGCTAGAAGATGTGGTGTAGGTAATTGCGGTCGGTAGGGGGACCTACGGTGATGCTCCAGATAGACCATAGAGTTTTGATGTTTACCCGCTAATGGGGAACTATATTTGAGTTTTCAAACGGCAGATAGCTGGATCAAGTTAGACTCGGAGCAAAGTCGGATGGTCGATGGTATCGACTACCCGTGACGTAGCGCGCTCTGGTGGCTGTGCTCAACTTCTTGCCTTTTTCCACCATGATGCTCATAATCTCACTACTCGTTGGCACTAAAATTCCAGACCGTCAATGACAAGGTGGAATGATATGTGGAGTGTTGGGCTGAAATCTTATCTGGAGCCTTTTCTTTGTTCGCGCTGGCTGGCAACCAAAATGCTCTGCTCTTCCCTATAGCTGTGTGACCCTCAGAATTCTTCCCTTTGTCTTCAACCATATATTTCGTGCACATGTATTTTCTTGACTCACTCGAAAAGCCAATAACCAAAATCTCATCCATAATTTACTTTCCGGCTGAACTTTCGCTGGCAGGGCAGGGCACGAACGTATCAGCCATCCCTTAGGATGTGGTTTGAGTCCTACAACACCAAAGACCAATTTCGGCGGACAAAGAATGCTTCTGCGACGTACGAAATATCGACGCTGATTGGCATTTATTTTGCCAACCTTGGTTCTTCCCGTCCTGGTGTCTTTCGATTTTCTCGAGGAGAAATAGGCGAACTTTCTATTCTAAAGGACCTTCTCCTGGAACACAGCCATACTTCAATATTATCTAACTTCGGTGCAGGTATTCTCACCTCATGGACGTGCATACTTGCCATAACATCCGGAATGAGAATATAGAATATTATACGATCTTATCAAGTGGTGATGCCTGTTCATATTTTGACCTAACACTTTTTTCTCTGAATTCTCTCCTTCAGCGCTTAACAGAATCATAACCTGTTTCGTACTTGGGTTATATCTGTTGGACTAGATAACCCAAGGTACGTCTACTCATTTGTTTATCTATCAGTCTAGACCTGCGAAATTAAACTAGGAACTGAAGATTTATTTACTACATCTCATTATTTGACATGACGACCATCATTAACCCATCATGCGATCGTGACGAAGCCATACCCCCCGTCAAGACTCCGAAAGAAACGCTTTAACCATCCTTTAGTGAGTACTTTTCTTGGTCCAGCCATCTTCTTAGTGTCCCCGTATTCGTCTATGTGGATAGTGCACATTCCAAGAGATCTGCCTTTTTTTCAGTTTCGTTGTTATCTGCGTTCTACATCACCACAAATGATGGAGAATGGACCATGATGGTTCTTGCGAATCGCGTCGCACCTCATATATATGCCGTAATGTCTACATGAAACTTTTATACGTCTCGTTTGATGTGTCATCGTCCATCTTCATTTATTATTGATAGCTTTCTTAGAGTCAACCCCAAGTAGCTCACTGCCGTTCCTCTCAGGCCGCAACTCGTGACCAGCTTCGCCACCTGTTAATAAACCCTGGATATTTTTACATCGCCTTGTTGTGTCCCAGAGGGTGTTGAGCTGATCTTGCTCATCTCCAATGATATTACCCTTTGCCGCTCTGATAAACCCAATTCTACGAGAGGTCCCATATAATACCGACGGCCAATGACCTCTGTCCTTGTAATTGACCCAGACTTGATGTTATCCTTCTGATCGAAAATTTCTCGAGCATAAATGCTTGTTGATGCTCACACCTCGTTAGCAAAGCCCTAAGATGACCACCAATCCTACTTTCTCGATGAGCACTGGTTTTGGTGCAGTGCTCATTGGAGCAACATTGGCCTCCGCGTATGTCATCGACATTTCTTCCGTTAATCCCTTCTAATCTTACACAGTCTATTTGGTGCTACCACCATGCTATTCTTCGTGTATTATAGGCGCTACTCTCAGGACAGGTGGTTTTATCGACTCTCTGTGTGTCTTGCAATTAAGATATACGTTCACCGCTGACTCATTGTAACAGCTCGCTATACTTTGGTACGTTAGGAACGGCACTGGGAGTATATGCTTACATCGGCATACATATTTCAGGATCCTTGATGTCCTACATTTTGTGTTGGCACTTCACATCTTGCACTTCTATCTGGTAGATTCCCTGGGAGATGTCTTGGCTTTATCGAAAATGGTGTGGTTCGTCGTTTGCCTCTAGATCGTCGATATATCTATGACAATTTTTTTCAGGAGTTTCAAGGTGCGGACATCGATTCATCAAAAGCCTTGGTTTTTTAATCGAAGTGCTCTTGCAGCTCGACTTTTCCACTCATGTAGGGAATTCATCTCTGGAGCCAATGTTGTTCTAACTTCGACTTGCAGCTGGCGACTACTGTGGGTGTTGATCTGTATGTGTATCATTTCAAGCGATTTATTGCACCCTCAATTATCTCTTAGCGTCTGTGTTATACGATTGTGTATCCGTAAGGAGCGTCTTCTGCTGTGTTCAAATTTAGGTTAACCTAAATTCTGCATAGTCGGACGATATTTTCACCGAATCGTACCGTGGATTCTTGTAAGTTCTGTCCGTTCACTTGAAGGCGGGGTGCTAATAAACGATATAGAGTTTTGTCTTCGCAGGTGCCGTCAGTGAGTATCCATTATTGTCGAGATTAGCATATTGTCATCAACCCAATACTCGTTCTGGTCAGCTGTTATGGTCGGTGAGGTCTAATGCATTCTTCCTTGACCGCACATGAACCTTGCCGCAGTCCTGATTTATGAGGTGTACACCATTTCAAAATTCTCTCAATTTAGCGACATATCAGTACGTCTGGTGTTCTGGTCCTCTCCTTTCGCTCACAACAAATGTAGAGAATAATGGACGGAGCATTGGTCGTCGGAGCAGTTGTCGACTTGACCATATGTCTCGCAATGAGCTTCTACCTATTCAAGAGCAGAGAGATTATTTTATCTTCGGGGTTAGTCTTGTCGGCTATCGCAGTCCTGCCAAGCCATCTAATAGGTACAGAACGAGCGGACGTCTGATCGTGTTGCTGCGGCTTGTGTTGATGTCCGGGCTGGCTCAAACGTAAGCACTATACCGTCAATACTCTCATCCTCGTAGCAATAATAATTACTATGAGACAGTGCGGCCTCAATTCTGATACTAGTTGCGGTCTGTTTTGATCACCTTATGAAACGAAGAATGTACTGACCGTTGTATAGTTTCTCACCCTTCCAGACACTTTGATTTTCGTTGCAATTGCTTTCCCCGTACCAAGGCGTAAGTTCAAATTTCTCATTACTGAAGTCTGACTGATGATATTCATTTAGTATACATAATCTCTCTTTTGACAATGTAACAACAAAATTTTTTCTTAGTGCTCCTCTAGCTCTAACTTTCACCAGGCTTAATGCTCGGACCCCTCAGTCAAGCAATAGATCCGGTAATTGGAAGGCTCGCCTGCCAATGAGAGCGAACGAAGCGGTGTGTGCTGACTTTTATTGCACTGGCCGTGGACTCTGAACTAGGATATAATTTCTATAGCACTTTATGTCCTTGAATTTTATGGATGTCACTGTAACCGATGAAGACTTCATGGTGGAGTAGAGCCTTCACGCTCAACCGGGCGGTAGTCCGACTACTTAGAATGACTTCCCAATGGCTTGCGAGTCTTGTTCCACTGTAACGCGGCACTGGACAAGCACCACGATTTATGCTATAGCGTTGAAGATATACGTCATGTGACCGATGTAGAGTACGTGACAAAATTTAGGAATCGATCTTAAGTCATAACATTCGAATGGACTGCCTCCGTTGCACAATAGTGCGATGAATTGCAGATTTAAAGACATGGTGGTTCTATCAATGCTCAATATAGGTCTCATCTTCTCATCTGAGGTTGCTCTCACTTCAATCGCCGTGTTATTGGACAAAGAGAGGACGAGCGTTCGGAGACGTAGAGCTATACCATTGTGTCAGCACAAACATATTCTTGCGAGGTAGATTTTCATGGTGGGTGTTTCACACAGCCGGTATCTGTCATGGTAAGGGAGGAAGGAAATTGGTTTTATCAGTCGTATGGAGCGTGAATTGGGGAACAAGAAAAAGCATACGCTTTGTTGTTCAAATGCTTCCTTAGCTTCATAGCACGTGTAGCAATGACTCTGAACATAGGAGCTATATACCGCAGTAGAAACGGAAAGGCGCAAGAAAGCCGACAAATGTCGCATCTTTATCTTTGTCCAATATTGATATTGAAACAAGGAAAGTTGAATTAAGGACACGGTTTCCGCCGCTACTGAATCCATATCGCCTTTTCCACCGTACCCGGCCGTACTTATTTAGTTTTCATCATCATACATTATCTCAAGTTCTTACTGCTACTGCCATATGACTTGCTCTGACTAGAGAGGTCTTACGACGTCTTAACGATTTTCGTACGGTAACGCACACCGTTCCGACTCATGTTATTCTCAAAGATAACTATTTGCTAATTAAGACGACTTGCTGTATCTTACTTATCGCCCACAAAACGCATCCTCCCCAATAGCCACTCGCTCCTCAATCAGTACTTGAGTCATCGCCATAGCGTCACATTTGACATTATTGCGGGCTGCCCATTTGGATCATATTTGACAACTAGACCTTCGCCCACAAAGTAGCGCATGACTGTAAAGAATGGCTGGTAGTCGACAAGGCCTCCTAGCGTCTGGTTGTCAAACTGCGTGGGTTCAGCTTCCAATTTGTGACCCAAAAACTGAGAAATGAGATTATTTTTCCTGTTGTTGCTCCCTTGGAAGTAAACCCGAGAACGGAACCCTTCACTGATCAAACCATACAAATCTGTGAGCCAGGACTTGAACTCAGAGAAGCTGACGGAGACTGGGAGTATCCTGTCGGTATTTTCGGGCGGGTTAAGGAAGAAAGAAAACTTCCCGTCGTAAAGCTGTGAGTATGAAATGTCATACCAGCTCTCGAATGGAACGATCGGTACGTGCACGAGCTGGTCTTTGCCTTCTGGAGCTGGGGTTTCTTGGATCTCGTATCGACAACACAGAAGGACAAGGAAGTTGAAGATAGATTCAATGTCATGTCGATAGATATGGACTGGCGGGTCCTCCTTGAGGAGATCGTATGCGAGGTACGGTCCGGTTCCGGTCCGACGCAGAGCCGACGCACTTTCGCGATCGCGGCGGGAAGACAAGTCAAAGTCGTTCAAGACTCCACAGATGACACCGTTCCTCTTCCGCCACATGAGGTTGGTCATGCTGATATCCCGGTGGATGATCCTTGCGTGGTCGTGAACCCATCTGTGAACTGCACACATGTCAATACATGCTATCATATCGTAAGAAAAACAAACCTTGCAATATGTCGAATATTCCTTGAGCATAGTGGCGAGGCTCACGAAGGCTCGTGATCGGATAAAGTTTCTCCTGCACCATGATACGGCACACCCGGCTTTCATACTTAAATGAATCCCCATCCGCATAGCTCGCGGTGTCAAAGTACTCCTTGAGCCTTGTCTGTGGAGAATCTTTTGCCATCTCGAAGTCTTGGGACAGGAGAATATTGGGAAGGTGGTCGGCGACCCAATGATGCGATGCACTGTCCTTGTCTACCGCCTTCTTCACGTCATCCATGAAGTCTTTCTCCGATGAACGCGATTTGGCCTGCCAGCTAATCTTGACGACCGTTTCCACGCCTTTCCATTCCTCACAGTCCTCAGCCGTTACCTCAACGACACATGTATCCCGTCCAATAATTCCGGGCTGTCGAAAAATGATTTTCCCGAGCGTAAAGGTCACGGAAGTCCCGTCCGCCTTCTTCAGTGTCAGCTTTCGCCCCTCGAACAGCGTCGCGGTATCGTCTCGATGCTCCTGCGTGTAGTTTGTATAGTCACTAAGGATGGGGTCTTCAACGATACTGTGTATACCATGCTTTTCGAGCGAAAGGCGATGCAATCCGATAAGCATAGCGATGAAAGACTCTGGGTCTTTACCCATGTCAATTTCTTGCGATATGATGATGGACGAGCGGTCATAATACTGCATCTGAAGAAGAGTGCCTCCAATTAAGGCGCCGATACTGTGCGTCCTGAATCCGGCACTGGACAACACCTCCATCGCATAGCGCGCACACTGCAACTGAGAGTCTTCCTTGTTCTTAGGATCCTTCCCGTTCAGTGGGGAGCGCAGATGCTCTGAATCAGCCTCCTCCTGCATTCGACTCCGCGCAGCCGCATCTTGTTTCGTCGACGTTCGAGACGTCTTGCCAGATTGCCAGCCAGGCTTAGACACATCGGATCTACGTTTTTGTCCCGCCATGATACCTACACCCTCCGGATCTCCAGGAGGCGTAGATCCCTTTGGGTTGTAAACCCTTCCAATCGGATCTTTCTTATCTGATGACTTATGCGTTAGTCACGTAATACATTATAGAAAAACAAGACATACCGGCGGTGAGGACTCGAGTGGCATTCAGGCCATTATCGAGCGTAGTCTTACTCAGTTTGAAATCAACCCACTGCAAAAGCTGCGGCCATCCAATGCTGTTCTGTGGGCCACCGGCTTCAATGTCTGCAATCTTATTCTTGGAGCTGTTGAACAAGGACAGCAAGAGAGTAATGACGTCGGGAGAAAGGTTGGCGTTGGTCCCCTTGACATATTTAAGGCCCTGGCGGTAAAAGCCAATATCAGGTTCTGAAGGGGAGTCGATCTTAATCAAGTCGAGCGCTCTGTTGCACAAACGGCTATGCGGACGGTATAACAGCTTCTCGTCCGTTTGGCCGCACTGGACCACGTAGTCCGCCCAGAGCTTCTTCCACTATTCGTCATTTTTTACCTTCTCAATGAAAGAGGTGATGGAGGAATCTTTTCTCCAGTCTCCGGGAAGATGAAGAATGACACACAGAAAGTCGTCGGAGGGAATGAATACACGCGTAGCGAGGTGGTCCCTGATGAAGTTATCGTAGTCTTTTCGGTCGTACTTCATGTGAAATGCGCGATGGCTCGCAGCGCCAACATTGTACGGGGTCGTTTTCGGCTTGGGAACGTTGTCGTCTGCGTCAGGAACAATCGATGTTGCATTATTGTAGGGGGTGACGGGGTTGTTAGGTATGGGTTTAGAGTCTAGCGTGGTATTATCAGGATGAGCACCAGTCACATCGGTAGGTGACATGGTGGAGAAGAAGAATGCATCTATCTCTGCGTGGAGGACAACGGTCGATCAATGTAACCGTGTGGCAAGGCAAACTACGTTCCGCTACTTTACTCCACAAGATACAACGAACCTCCAGCAGAAACCAAATGGATGAAGGGAGGAATCGGGACAAGAGGGAAGGGGATGCCTGAGGACCGATGCCTCCGCCGCGTCTTAGTAGAAAGTGTACTTGTTGCGGCTAATTAAGTGCAGAATCCCCCCCCAAAAAAAGGCAAACTACGTCCTTTTTTGGCAATGGAATTTGCAATTGCAGGCAGGGGCCAGTCACTGAGCCTCATCTGGTATTTCGCCTCGACAACTTGATAGCAGTGCCCCAAACGATGAACGACTGACTAGTAGAGCACCATTGTAATTTATGACGCGCAGGTAATAGATTACCAAGTCTTTTGATAAACGAGTTTATCAAAAGTAAGTCATGTTTCACAAGCCGAGGTTGAAAAACAAGGCTATGCGTGCAGACTTGTGTACAGATATGCCGTAGACATTGGATCATCACACTCAATAGGACCGGAGGGTAAGAAAGGATGCAATGCATGGAGCAGTGGTACAAATACGAGTCAAGTGTTGCGAAGCCAATGCCATTTGTCCAATGGATCAGCAAGTCAATCCGACGTACCGCGGAAGTCATTCACAATCAAAATAACTTGAAGTAGGAGGACATCCAGCTGGAATAAGGACTCGTTCCGTGAATATTCAGCACTTGGGACGATAATAGTTTGAAAAGAGTAATCGCGGCTAGGTGGCTGTGCTTGACCTCTTTATCGCGTCCAGTCAGGTGGCCTGTAGAAATTTCCCTATTTTTTTTTTCAGGACGACCTTGCCACCGCAGATTCTTTGTCTTAATCATGTTACTTACGGGAAGAAAAACGAAATTCTTCAAGTGGTCTCCATGGGGAAATGAGCCATATTTTTCCTATCTTGCATCTGCAGAATTAGCGTTGAACTGGAGAGAAATCATGGCTCCGCGAGGATAAAGGAATGTGATGGACATCCCACTGTTGCGTTCAGTGTGAGTCCTACATGTCCATATGGTATGTCGACTTTCTGTCTGATCTAGATTTTTGTCTTGACATTTCGACCGTGCATGCTGGATACCGGCCCATCCCAAGGGGAAGGGCAGCATTTTTCGAGAAGTTACTCGTACAGTGCCAGCAACGTCAATTGGAATGTCCATACCACTGAACTCTGACGTACCATTCCTTTTACCAATACAGTGACATGATAATCCTATATGCCTCGCACCGTTTGTACCTGCATACACCTGTCGACATCTCTTCGAAATGAGAACATCCACAAAACCCGACATAAAGGAGAAGAACCAGAGGGCTGCCGGGCTCTAGTTCTCATGTCAAAGTAATCGCAGTGTCATCAAACCAAAGCCAGAGATCGTCCGAATCACCATCCGATTCTACCATATTGTGCGACTGTTTTCTCCTTTTCAGCTTCATTGCCAATTTACTTCGTTATAGCGCCTCTCATTCTACTGATCTCTGTGTCTCCTTTCGATAGTTGAACTGGTGTAAGCTGGTAGCAATCAATGTCTATTCAGAGTAAACCTCTTTCCTTGGTCAACATGTCGCATCGCAGTCGTTGAAGCAATAGCGGTCGCACCCGGTCGAACAGCCCGGACGACCATAGCCCATCAGACAATTCATATTCGCAAGACTGGTGATCACTTTATGTTATTTTGGACGTTCACCCAAGAAAATCAACGCTTGAGACGGTAAAAGAGACCGGTGGGAAAACAAGTACAGTCCTAAAACTCTTCTTCTTCCTCGATTGAATCAATATCATCTCTACATCGCCCTTTCATCGCCTGTGCATGTTTATTCAGTTGATCGCGTCTCTCAAAAACCCTCCCGCATGCATTACATTGAATCCTCGTCTCGAAGAGATGCTTTGTCTCCTTAAAGTGCGACCTTAAATGTCCTGGCATGCGTTTGACCACACCACATCCAAAGTAAGGGCACCGAACAAAAGGTGGCAGAGGGTCACAGTGGTTCCTGTCAAAGTGGCCAATGGTGGCATCGAGAGATTCTGACACGACATCGCAGTCAGGGTGCATGCATCGTACGCGGACTTTGGGGACTTCGGGCGAGAGGTTAGGGAATGGTTGTGGCTTTGAGGGGTGGAATTTGATGTTGTAGTTGTGGGTAACTTTGGAGGACGACATATTAGACGGCAGATTGAGAAAGGACAAAGGTGTGGTTTATTATATACTTCGAGTGAGTGGCACTTTTTGCTGCCGAAGTTGTCTTGTGTACTATTATAAATGGAGAGGTACTGTGCCACATTCATGACTTGGGTTGGTCCCACCCATACGTTTGTCTGTCCTTCGCACCTCACAGAGATCTACGAGTTACTCGAGCCCCGTTTGACCTTAGCCAACCCTCAGGAGCTCTTGCTGAGTGTTACCTCTTGCTCGAAGTGTAAAAGATTTGCCGGTCCACTGAGCACAAAGTGACCTAATCCTTTCAGTGTCTTTGATACAGATTGTTTTTTTCGATGAGCTTCAACTACGTTGAAAAAAGTTCGAGAACTTTTGACTAAGAGATGTAAATTTGAGGCTCCCTTCTACTCATGACTCGAATATCACGACTGGAAAACAAAGGAAGCTACTTGAACACCTAGTCTAGGAACTATTATGCGGCATACCCGGTCCTCATACTCAAATGAATTTTCGTTTGCATAACTGGTGATGTCAAAGTACCTCTTGAGCCTTTCCTATGAATATTGGGAAGGTGGTCGGCGACCCAATGACGCTAAGCATCATCTGTGTTCTTCATGTTGTTCGCAAAGTCCTTCTCTGATAGACGCGATTTTGCCTGCCAGCTATACTTGACGGCCATTTCCATGTCATTCCACCCCTCACAATCCTCAGCTCTTGCCTCGACGACACACGTATCCCGTCCAATTGCAGTATCAGCTTTCGCCCTTTAAACAAAATCAGATACCATCCTTTTTGAGCCTAGGCTGGTGCAATCCAACGGTGATGAGAAATTCTGGGTCATTATTTGGGCCAATTTTTGGCAATATAATTACAGAGAAGTGACCACAATACTGCATCTGGAGAAGAGTGTCGCCAATCAAAGTACCATAGACATCGTAATCAGGGAGAGTTGCTCCGCTGCAATTTGATGATTTCGGAAGAGGAGAGGGAGACTAAATCTGAAGAAACGAGGGTTTATGGGCTGGGCCGTACGTGAACACCTTACAGCGACACACAATCTGTGGTAACTTGCCACACCCATCTAATCTCCCTCTTGCCATCCCAGGGGAAGCATGAGTGGCAATATCGAAAATTTGATCCTTGATTTCCCAGACGACAAAAAGCCAGATTGTCAATCTCAGTACACGCTCCCGGTCATCCATACGGATATTAGAAAATCGAAAAGACAAGAGGTGATTTGAGCATTTGAGCGCGTCTACGTTCCAATGTCGGGTCGGAGCTTATCGACGAGTAATGTATATGTTAGTGTACAGGTTGAGGGCACAGCGGGCTAGAATTCGATGTTCTGTGCGACAAGAGCTATGGACTATATCATTTGGCTTAAGCAACCCACTGAAATTTTTGATGAGTCATAGTCCGGGAGTGGGAGAAAGGACATGACATACTAAACACCAGTACTCGTTATTCAATTCCTCATAAGTATCCGGAAAACAATTCGGTAAAAGAGGGGCGACCAGCAACTGGCAACGACGGTCGACAGACGGCGGCACTTGAAGTGTAGTACACAGCCACAAGAACATGTTGGCCGGCACTCGGCCCGGTCGCTCCATCGTTTCCTCCCATCACGCTTTCAGTCTTCGTCTTTGATCTTCCTTGTGAATTCACTCTCTCAATGCCTTAATATGGCTGGCGCTGACCATGGAGATCTTATAAATGGGTGATGGTCGACTCTCGACGTTATCACTAATACACTTTGACAGCTAAAGCATTTACCTCGATAGTTTCAGTCGTCAAGCTTCCAGTACAGCAAGAATTGACCGTAAACTGCGGAACTTCCGACTGACGCGTTACCACATGTGTTAGCTGCACGTCAATCCCCGAGGCCGTCGCTGTTGAAACTAGAGGCGTGGTATATATCATTGCGGACGACATCCCGATGACGAAACAAGGTCCATCGTGTGTTATTTTCTCTTCTTCAACGTTGTGCCCTTTGAAAATTGTGGAATCTAGATAAAGCGAGACTTCGGAGGTGTTTTCTGGGCTCATGGAGATAGGCCTGGAGAATTTACTGCAGCTATTCCGATTAGTTTCTCCCTTGAATTCTATCGACGCCTCAGTCATGACTCGTAGGATAGGACATCCCTGGAACCAACTAAAGAGCACCTATGTATACGAGATAATTATCGTTAACAACCCACACGATACTGCTACACATACCATAGCGCTGGGATCGCTGCTTCTGATCACTCCATCTATCCTGCCGACGTTAGCTTTAACCTGATAGCTCTGTATGCACTACGACTACTGGCGCTCAGAGGAATATCGCAAGGGCCTGATACCGATATGCCGTGTTGCAGCTTCACAAGTGGTGATTGGCGCCAGGTCATGACATGTCGATCCGAAATTCCGTGAAGGTCGTGGAAGGATAGGGCGCAGTGAGATACGATTAGGGCCGGAGTATCGAAAGTGTAAGAACTGGTGCTAGGTCATAAACACTTTCCCTGGAGGGAGACAGGCGTCTAAACCGCAATACTCGAACATCATCCGTCTCTGTTTCCCATTAAACGACTGGCGCTAAACAGCAGGGACGAAGACGGCATGCCGCTTATACGGTATTCTGTGAACGACAATATATTGCAACTTCGAGCGGCAATCTACCCTTGCCACTTTCGGCGCTCATGTGCCTCAATGCATATATTAAATGAGGCAGAACAGCATGTTCTTTGCACATCCCTGACCAAATACGGAGAAGATGTAGTCTCGAACTGAACAAAGAACACCTACTGGGTAGGGGTTGATTCCGCTAAGCTGGGCGCGCCCGGAGGCGTTTCAGCGCGCACAAATGGGTAGGAAGACAATGTCTTTTACTCCTTACTCTTGTATTCTGACCTCCTCTTGAACAGGTGCCCATGTTTCTCCTCCAGTGGTTGCTGAAGACCCTTCGGCGAGTCCTTTGTAGCCACCCTAGAGGTCCTTTGCCTCTGACATCCCTTCTTTTCCTCGCGCGCTTCTTCCGGCAGCTCTTCCAGCGCTTTTTGCATACTCGAGATGACGGAGAGTCTGATAAACACACACAACACATCGCTGAACAGGTTTCGCATCTACCCCAAGGTGTAGAGCCGACGAAGTGCACGATGTTACTTGCGGTTGATGGTGATACAAGCAAGCCCGTATTAGGTGTTGTGTGCCGAAGCACTGCTCTACCTAATGATCAACGATCCTCTCATGATATGGCCCCAATGTCTGCGACAAGCCACTCCCAGGCTGGTTCGGCATTCGAAACCGATTTGAATCCATCGAATGGATATTCACCTCTCAACGGTTCTCGTATTTCATCCATCACGCCTTCATCGATTCAGGGCTATTTGTCCGCCAGCTCCAATCTTTCACAATTATCTCAAGGTATCAGCAGTACAACGTACAACTTGGCTGCAGATGCACACCTGAACTCATCGGATGTTCATCTACCGCATACCGGACCTGCGCCCAGCCAGGGATGGCTGTTATCCAACTCTAAAGCTGAAGCTGTGCCACAGCTACTCACCAGTGCACAGTGCGATGGACAAAATCAAGCTGATGTTGCCGAATTTATGCTGCATGACGTGTATCCTCATATCATGGCCATAGCACCTGAGCCTGACAGTATTTTTTGGGATAGGTTTGACTTCGATGCCAGGTCATTGTCCATCGATGGTGTGATAACAACGGAATCATCCCACCTTGCTCATGTAATAGAGACCGCATACTGGTCAGTCCTTCCCCATGTGTGTTGTCATTTCTTATGATATAGAAGCTGATGGCGTCCAGGACACATTTGAGCTTTTTCCCCGCATACCAGGAAATGACAAGTGATACAGTTGAAGAGGTCAACGATTTCCTTCTGTATTGTATTACAGGTAGGGCTGTCAAAGCAAAGATATGATACTTATCCTGACGAACTTTCCAGAGACAACGGAAACAACATCAACCGCCCAATATGGCTTCACCCTCTCCGAATTGCAACAGTATCTCACCATTGTGAGTAACATCAGAAGTAAGGAGGGTTACTACCGCAGTGAAGAATTTCTCATTGATTGCGCAAAAATTAGGCAACCCTAGGTCATATTCCTATCCAGGTTCGGTATATACTGTAGGTGAATATCAAGCACTGTCAAAACAGACGACCAGGCTAACGCGGCTAGAGAAGCTTGGCTCCTGGGGCATCGTTGTGCGTTAATACTTTCGCGGTAATGAAGCAATCTCAAATATTCTTTTAGCTCACGACCGATATATACACTTCCACGGTGAACCTGGCACACGTCGAGGTTCCCGTCACAAGCCTGAAACGGTCGAACGATCACACACGCCCCTGATTGTTCTGTTGTCGCCGCTTCTATTTTTTGCGCCCGACGTCCATTGCACTACCCTCTACCGAGTCTGGGACAATGGTGTTGCTAAAGCGGACTGGATTGCACTCGTCCGGAAACTCAGTACTGAATGGCAAGAGTTCGTCATCAATGTGAGGATCTACACATCAATTTTGGGTGGAGCTGGTCTAACACGTCTAAAGGCTACTGTTTTGCTCAACGCTAACGTCGCTTTCCTGGCCATACAGAGCATCGATGAATCTAGCGTTGATAAGGGACGCTCACCCACACAGATAGCAAGCTATGTATCGACAATTCTGAGCGTGGGCAGTATAATTTTAGGTTTACTTCTACTGCAGAAGTACCGTCACAAGAATCGTGTCTACAGCACCCTACCAGTAAGCTGTGCCATCTATCATCTGGTTTAAGTAGTGTTCAAATGGTTTCTAGACGGAGTTCCTTGGCATACAGCAAGGTGACTTAGGGCGGAGGCTCGGTATAGAAACTTTGGCCATCATGTACAGTCTACCTTGGGCTTTACTCATGTGGGCGTGAGTATCTCCAAGTTAATTTATCTTCTCAGTGGAATGGTAACCCGAAACACAGGATGAATTTTTTCCTCGCAGCGTTCTGCCTTATGTGCTTCACTGCCTCCAGCTTATCGGTCCGAATGATCGTAGGCAGTGCATTGTTAGTCATCGCTATCGTCATTTTCTGGTACCTCACGGTATCACGCGAACGGTATGAGCAGCGATGGTATGTGCAGGCGTATGCGCGTTTGGTCAAAACTTGGATTCTTTTGCCCCGGAGACTGTCTGCACATTTCCCGGCCAAGCTCAACTCATGGATGGGTTCTAACGATGTTGAGATGGCACCGATGGGCTCACATACGACGGCGTCGCTGGACAATAATGCATCGATGAGTCGACGTCATCGACAAGAATACTGTAGGAACAAAGTTGTCTCGAGGGAATAGAAGGTGGTCAATACGCTGTTGAAATACCAAGAAGCAGAACCAAGACATGCACATTAACGAAATCGTTATGGGGTCCATGTTTCTGCTTGAGAGAAATATGTGACCGAAAGCAGTGCAATCCTTGCCATAAGGTTCGATTAGGCGAGAGCGCCAATCAGACCAAATCCTGTGGTTCTTGATAATTCCCCGTGGTAGCTCCAAACCACGCGGTCCAAAAGCATGAATACCATCCAGTTACTTTCCAACCGATTATTCCGGACACGGCGCGATATAACCTCGGGAGCTGGTATTGAGGTCTGCAGCCACGATACGCATCGCGATGCCTTCTCCTGCACGTAATCTAGTTCCATATTTGATGATTAAGTCTCCTTCCACGTCCGCGACCCTCACACAATTCCCTCGGTTTATTTCGATGTTTTGGACGACTTTCTCCTGAAGAAGGATCTGTACAGTCGAAAAGTCCATCCTGAAGCGTGGGGTAGCTACGAGACCTTAGTAGTCAAGCCAATCGGTAGCAAGAATGTAGAAGAAACCCACAAGTAACCCTTCACAAGTTTTGGAAAGCAGCAATTGATCAACAATCAGTGATCGACCCAGGAGGGTCGTGTGCTGACTTCGGCCCGGTACTCGAGTCGACTTTAGTTTTGCCGTATGACTTGCCATGTCAGCCGGCTTTTCCTGATTGAAACATGGTGTCGCTACAACATTAATACCTTGCTTTCCAATCCCAGTCCAACCCAGAAAGCTCATAAAATTGAGCAGCGTGTTGCTCATATGGCGTTGCGTATGTTACGCAAGGAACTAGAGCTAGACCAGTATGCTACAACACAATAATTTAATAATCGTACAACTTTACCACCCTTATGCTATGCTACAAAGTGCCATGAAAATCACCACTTGGAATCGACTTGAATTTGTGAAAAGATAAACCTACACCGGAGTTTCCTCATTGAAACCCCAAAGACCATGTAACAGATCGTTGTTCAGTACGTCCGCGACCTTCAGAATATCATTAGCAAGTTGTGTCTTCTTTGCTTGCATCTATCATTACGAATGGTGAGTAAATATTCTATAGAGCGTGCGGAATGGACTTTGCATACCTGAAGAACCTTGTCCTCGATCGTATTAGGAACGACAAGTTTGTACACCTCGACAGGCTTTGTCTGGCCGATACGGTGCACTCGACTGAAAGCTTGCTCCTATGGATGTCGTAGCGGATGTAAGTCGTGAAAATGAAAAATGGCAGGGATGCGCACCTCGACAGCCGGATTCCACCAGAGGTCCATGAAGATGACGTTATTGCATGCAACCAGATTCAGACCTGGGACGCCATCGTCGATATAAAATTCTTTGACAATGGAGCGAAAGTGCTCACCCGTCCCACCAGCCATGAGTGATACTAGCATCACATCAATCTTGGATTCAGCTATAGTGATGTCTTGAATTGCGAAGTCCTTCGCTGCTTTGTTCATTCGCCCATCATCTGCCATTCTATCAGATTGCGGGCCATTTCCAAAGAAGGATTCGGTGCTCACACATGACCGACTTGAAGTGATAGCGATCAAGAACCGACGTAAGGCGGTCTAGCACACCCGTCCATCGCGAAAACACGATCGTCTTCTCTTTGACTCCCGTTTGTCTGCTTCGCTGGCGTATCATACGTAGAATCTTAACCATCTCGATGACCTTGGTGGGATATGGTTCAATGGGGGGGATATCGAGCACTTCGGGCTTAGATCTAACGTGGCTTCGGAGAGTTTCTCGACGCGATGTTTCGTACCTGAGGCAGAAAAGACATATGAGTTAAATGATGACACAAATGAGCCGTAACACATACACATCATCTCCAACTAGCTCCCTGACATCAGCCGGGTTGATGTCATCTTGGACGCCGTCAACAAGAGGACCCTCGCCGTCCTTCTCTTCGTCCTTCTCGTCTATATGAGCCTTACAGAACGTGTCGGGGTGAGTGCAGGCTATGAGATATCGTAAATAAAATGCTGTGACGATGAACGAGAATGAAAATCCGACAGACCTTGCATCGACCGGAGCAACATCGTCAAGGGAGAGGTAATCGGTGGTACATATTTGCCCCAGACCATGAAATTGCCCTTTCGCTGTTCTACAGCATCGTATAACCGTTGTTCAGCATCGCTGAACAAGCACTCGACCGTCATAATCTTGATGGGAGGAAGCTTAACCCACAAGTATTGGTCATTCTTGGTGCGTCGCAGCATGACTTTGTATAAGTAGGCCTGAGCAGCGTATAAGTTAGACCAAAACATTGCATTATTACGCTTACATGGAGATCCTCCTTAAAACCAGGTGGTAGTGCTACTCCGCGAGCAAGCCCAGGAGGAAGAGGTGGGGCTCGAGCCTTTTGTGACGGTGGTAACAGACTGAGGAGAGAATATATATCCTGCAGCCTGTTCTGTCTGTGGCAACAACATAAGCGTGTTTATGCATGACAAGTGAATGAGTTACACAGGAGTGCCTGTCGCTGCCCAGACATAGCCACATGACAACTCATAGCACGAGAGGTATCTTCTTGTTTCATTGTTATGAACCATCTGTGCTTCGTCTGATATGACAGATAGTTAGACATAAAAATAAAGGACCAGAATCAAAACGTACCCATAACGAGTCTATTCCAATGCACTGCATAAGGACCGGTTTTCGCTGTGTCAGCGATGATGTACTTCTTGCCCTTGCCCTTTCCTTCTGTCTTGCAGAGTTTCGAGTACTCCGATCCCAAGGTGTCGTACGACGTGATAACAACATCGTAAGCTTTCAGCTCGTTGGGATCTTAATTTATTGGCAAGTTATCAGACATGTATTTGCTCCGAGATAGCGGACAACCGTACCTTGCTCTCTCTTACTTCCATGATAGAGATAGTAGTTCAGCTTCTTATCACCAGATATACGGGAACATTCCAGTTCCCATACAAGCATCACAGACGCCGGGCATACAACACTGACATCGATGAGGTTATAGTCATCCCTATAGACAAGAGGACGTACAGCGTGGGGCCTTTATATGCCGCTTTGGGGTCCATCATGTTATCAATAATCATTACTAGAACTTGAAGTGTCTTGCCGAATCTAAATCAAGGATGACGCTAAGTCAACTTGAAGGAAGACATTGAACCCATACCCCATGTCATCGGCCAGAATTCCACCACCGTACTCTGTCTCGCACTGCTTCATCCAAACGCGAGATATTTCCTGATGGGACCGAAGATCTATACTGAAGTCAGGGCGGAACGGTTTGGTATGTTTAGTCCACTCGGCCGGGATTGGAATGGATTGCACCGCTGGCTCGGGTTTCTTCACTTGTGTACGCCTACTCGGGGGAGGCGTTGGAAAGGGAGCGACCGGAGAGGTTACTCGACACTGAGAGGGCGAAGGCGAAGAAGTGGCTGCTGTTGATACTGATGAACGAGAGGGCACAAATCCACCGCTGCTCTTCCGTGACGAACTCACAGGTGTCTGCAAACCGGTCGACGGGCGACTCTGGGAAACGGATAAGGATGGGCGCTTTGGGTGTTTGATGTCGCTGGAGGTCGACTTGTTGCTTGTTTCGGGTTCGACCCAGTCCAAATTTGAGGCGTTCACACTGAAAAGATTAGCTGACGGTCCATAACTCGAGGCCGTTTGTGTCTCCGGTCCGAGAGAGCGTGGTGGTGTTGGATATGCTGGGCGTATATTGTCCCATTCATCACCCACTTCGGCCTTTGTCAAGGTCCTCGCGCCTTTGAAAGAGGAAATCGGTGTCGCAAGATATCCGCCACCAAAGGAAGACGGGGTGCTCATGGGAGTTGGTAGATAAGAGGACGTAGCGGACTGTTTGCTCTCGACAGCATTTTTCTTCAAGTTCGATGTTAGCAAAGTTGATGTCGATGGTTGACTGGGTCGACTACGACGACCCTTGGTTGCACTGCTCTGAAGAACGTTGTCGTTGGTGATGAAAGCATCGGTTTTGGAGCTCCCTTCGCGTCCGTTACTTTTACGAGCCTTTGCGGTCGTCAAGGGACGATACTGTGAGGTCATGGTGATAAGATTCTATGGCAAATCCGTCTTGAGTGACAGTGAGCTGAATAGGCGAAGAAAAAACGTACAGCTCAAAGGTTATTGTGGCAGAAAGAAAGGCTTGTGAGTACTAGTCGGTCACATCAAGGCCTTAAGGCCTTCTCCTTGTCACAGTTTCCTGTTGAGGGTTCCCTTGATATGCCATGTCAGGGAACGTAACAGAGTCAAAGAACGCGTCGTGCGAATTTCGATCAGCCGGCCGTGTGACGGCCCGGCAGAGGCTTTTGTTTCGATAGCTCAGTCAACTCTCAGTGTTAATGTTGGGGCTACTTCTGCGACTCGATTACTGGACACAAGTTGTTGTTTTTGAAAAAGGTTTTGATATTTGTCATCTTGTTGAAAATAGCCATATCCCTAATAAAAGCTGTCCGTCCGCCACTGGTGGCGGAGACCTGTGCAACCACCGAGATGCCCGTGAGAAGAGGTTCACTTCATGATTAGCGCGCCATGCGTTGACTTGAATAATGGCAAAGGGGAGGTAAGATTGAAGACGCATCGCGTCCGAGTCGCTGATTGCTTAAGCAGGTTCGGGGCAATAAATTGTAAACAGCTGCTCTCGGTAAATGGTCCACTTGGAAAATATCAGCAGTTACACAAGGGGGGATATTACATGGAGCCCATGCAAGTCAAATATCTAATTGTACATCCCACCATAGTTGTCCTGGGAGAAGCATGCCGCCGTTTCTGCCCTTATCTCCCCACCAAAGAAAGTTGACCAAAATTCCAAGTCCTGGAAGATGCCCAGATTCGTACTCTGGTCATCGGGACCTCCCCCCTCTGCCCCAGGACCGAAAAAAAGATTTGCACCCGCAGGCTCAGTTGAAGTCGCTCCCAGATAAATCTTCTCTGGTTCCAATCCCTTCCGTCTCGCCATCCACGAAGCATGCATAGCATCCATCAATGCTGAACACCTCCCAGCAGCATGATCTGGGGAAACCGACGCATCGCCAAGCGCCCGTATACTCTGCTCAAACAGCGCATCGCCACATCCGAGGAACTCTATCCTATTCTTATCCATCATTAGCAATTTGGCCCCGACGAGCAATCCCCCCGCGAACGATATCATGGTGAACAGTATATCTGGCGTCGTTGAGAGGAGCTTCTTATCGGATTTTAGAAGCGACACCATGATAGCCTCCCCTATAGCGAAGCATTCCTTCGACCAGACTGGGATGATATTGAGGCTGTTTGGCTGAATCTCCAAAAACCATCTGTGTGTCGTACTGGTGACATGCCTCGCTAAGAAGATGGCGTGGTAGAGAACTAAAAGCCGGCAGCACTGGAGGAGGAGGAAAAGCATGTGGTAATAGAATTGATCGTCATTTGACACCACTGAAATATACTATGATGGGCTGTGAGTTGCGGTAGAGAAAAGACGGAATCACCTGACAGCGGCGATATCAGTCTTGAGAGCCTATCCATGGCCGAGAGCGCATTTGTTATTCCGTTGAACCAGGTTCCCATATCTGCACGACTAGCGAACTGGACCATCAAACCCTGTTCTGTTGAATCGAATATATCTGCTAGTAGTCGTATCCGCAAATCACGTCCTTCAGATGCGTTTGATGGTGATATTATGGGAAATAGTGTCAAGTCGAAAGTCGATCGACTGGATAGAGGTGTACGGCGCGTCCCAACACACAACCTGAATACGTTGTAGATCAAAATCGAAGTAGGACGTCAGAGCCTCACATGGATTCTGTCGTTGACAATATTATCCACTATAGTTGCGGTCTGTGGTGAGAAGTGTCGTTTGCCGCTCAACCATTCACTCACCAGTCTAGCTCTATTTAGTGCTTTTTCCAAGACCGCTTGATCCGAATCGCCTGACAGTCTATCTCGCAGACTCATTACAGTCGCAATCGCCTCACCCAATCTGAGGTTCGTGGCCATAGTAGCAGCCATACCTATCAACATTCTGCCATCCCCACCGCCACCCGTCGCGGAACCGCAAATAGGCATCCAAAATGATAGGACGATGAGACCTTGTACAGTCTCTTCAGACTCAAACTTTTCAGGATTGAAGACCATCCTGGAGATAGTATCTTCAGTCAACCTTTGAAGCCGGGGGGCCACAATAGATCGGGTTGAAGGATCAAGGTGACGCGACGCAATTGTACAGCAAACGAGATCTAAAAATGGTGTGGAACCGCCTTGGACTAGATGGAAGTTTAACCAAGGAGAATAATTGACCGAAAATCTATGTGAGGAGATTTATCAACATTTTCGGAAAGGATAGAAGCCTATATCAAGCTCGTACAAGGTAAGGAGATGTTCGATTTCTAACCGGGTGAGAATGTTGGTCAGAAGCTGGTTGTTTACTGTGACAGGCATTGATGGCTGTTCTTGCGAGGGTTGTCTCGCTAGTTCCTGCATTGCCAAAATGGGTGCCGACCAGTCAAGATTCTGACGGACGAAGGACCAGAGCACAGGTCGTGGGCGATTTTCTTCGCTACCAGTATCAGATACTATACCAGCATCATGAGGAGGGGGGCCTGTCTCAAGTTGCCTGGTATCCACTCCTAAAGCATATACAACCTGCGGCGACGAGGTTCCCGTATTCAAGTTAGAAGAACTTGGAGATGATTCGGGTGTAGGAGCAGATTTTTTCGAGATCTCATAAGAACAGTCTAGCTTGAGAACATTGCAGCGATGACATCGTACAGGGCTGCGTTTGGAATCGAGAATTTCGCATCGTGTTTTATGCTTGCGACAAGAATCGCATGACTGTATTCTTGATCGCTTTCGGGGGGGCTGCGATGTGCGTGATGTGGCGCCTTCAGGCATCATATCCGAAAATTATCGCAGGGCCTTGTGCCAGGTCGGACGTCGAGATGGTTGGTGAATAGATTTCGGCAAGAAGCTTCGGCGCCACGTGGGCACTGACAAGCTGTCCGGAATACGGCCCGGGAATTTTTCCCATAATGTTACAAATTTCCCTTCTACAATTACCGGCTTTCATTCTTGCGAGTTACTACACTACATCCAACCTCTTATACTTCTAGAGATACCACTAGTATGGCTTCCATACTTCTTCTTAGGGTCGAGGCCTTCCGGCGACTCCAACCTAACCGTTGGTTCTGTATTCGCTCTAAGAACTTGAATCGAGCTAGGAGATATCCTTCACCGTCACTTCGAAAAAGTTAATAGACCTATATGCGTCTGCTCTTTATCTGTGGTTCAAGGCGGCACGAGTCCCCCTCTGACGTGCTCGCCTTTCAATGATCCACTCGAGAATACACGGATGATCTGCGCTCTGGTTCGAATGGGGGTAGATTCACTATTTCGGCCACTCAGTCATTGCAGTCTATGATGCGTTTTGAACGTAAACGGCTCTTTCGAAGACCATATTTCTTCTTTGCCTGACATCTCATTGCCACCCTCCGACTTGATTTGCCAGATCGGCCAAATTTTCGAACGCCCGTAAATGCATGCGTGCAATGGGGCCCTTCTCTTCTCCCCTTGTTAGTCAATCTGGACGAGTATAAGTCTGTCATGGTTTATTGAACCCCCCCAGCATTCTGATCTATCGCTTTCTCCCTCCTGTTCACCTCTCAATGGCTTCCGTATTTCTCCTTCTGCTGTGTGCCGCTAGCGTCAGCAACGGCCATATCGTCGCTTTCACGCAAGGCATGTATTGCCAAAACGTACGTGCTGTTCGAATCGTGTGGTTAAAGTGCTAAATGAATATTCAGGGAGTTTCGGGGGAGAACCAGAACGCTGCAGACGCTGTCAATCCTCTCTTCATGCTAAAGAAGGAGCAATGGTGGAGTGCGTCAACGCTTGCTACTATATTCATGCTATGATATTGATCTTGTTTTACAGTGCAACATTACTCAAACGTGCGTATCTAATATATATTATATTCCTCGTTATATCCTGACTGAGGGCAGTGCGACGAACGACCTCCCTCGAAGAATGATTTTCTTGAAATGTAGGTTGCATTCGTTGAACTCTGCGTGTTTTTAATAATCCGCTCCGCAGACCTGCAGGTGGATCGTTCGCCGTTGAGCTGGCTACCAATCAAGCATTCACCACTTTGTCTTACGATGGACGAATGGTCGGTACATTCGCCGATGGTCAAGAACATCCAGAATACAGTCAATACGTAGGCTCTAACCCCCTCTTTTGTTTTCCCAGCACTTATTCCTAGACATAGCATGATACGTGCATTACTTCTCCAAACTGTAGGTAAGGCCATATCTCGCAGTCCCTCTACTCTGAGTCGGTTTTTATGCCAGTGCATACCCAAAATCAATCGATGGCAGCGGGAACTGTGTTTGCCATTTCTTATGAGGTACGAAAGTTCTATCCGCGGACAGTCGAATATATCAATCAGCTACTTTAGCCTGATCTTCGCAATGTCACGCCTGAAAACCTGGTGGTCTTCAGTGTTCTCGAGAAGTGCGTATATTCCGATCTTCTACTAAGTTTGCGTTGGTTTGTTAATACGAATCAGGACTCCCTGGCATCGTATTGCCATTTATGACGTGCCAAAAGCCCTACCTGCCTGCCCACCTGGTGGATGTACTTGCGCTGTAAGTTGTACAATATCGTCCCTTATTTGTTATCCCAATAACGTACGTCATGCAGTGGGGCTGGGTACGTTGCTTGACGCTTCATGCTACATGTGTTCGTTCTCATCAGAATCCATTCACGCTTACAGTTACCCAACGGGTAAGAGATTGTATCCTTTCTTTGTTTCCAACACCTCTGACCTTCATTTTCCCGGAGCAGTTGCGGTGAACCCAACATGTATATGTTCCCTTACAAATGCAAGGTAACAGGTGCTACTAGCACGATCCCTGTGGGGAAAGGCAAACCTCCAGTTTGGTGCGAAGACGATCGATCGAAGTGCGTCTCTGGTCCTAAGCAGATGCTATACTGGCATCAAGCCGAAGGGAATAACATCGAAGTCTCTGGATACGACGTATCGGGCAGTCCAAAGTCGCCAGGATACAATACGAAATGTGGTTTTTCTTCTGGTGTGTGGCTTTCGGATATTATGTTAGTCCATGTTGTTGATTTTCTTCGATCCCCTCCAGGTGCGCAGAACGATATCTTTGGACGAGGACATCGGGGAGTGTTTAGAAAGGATGAATGATCACAGACGGAGAAGTTCCCACGAAATAATGTAGTATAACCTCTTGAATGTAAAGAAAGGGCTCTTACCTGGGTATGTAACATGCAATCTCGGAATCTCATAAAGTATCCCTGAAGGATAAATTCTGCCGTTCTTGACTCCGTCGACTCCGAGTAAATAGCGCACAGTATGTAGCTCGAGTGAAACCCATGAACTATGTCAGCCCTGGCGGCCCCAGGAACCAACAGAATATTTCTCCGCTTCCCGCCACAGGCGGAGTGTCTATAAGAAGTGCAATACGTCATCCCACCTCAAACGCTATCTGGAACGACAATGAGATCCTATAGGTTCATCTCTTCGGTGAAAGAATGGCTGTTATTATCTCATGTTGCTTATGAGCACAATATCGGGTAGGCTGCTCAGATGCTCCCTGTCCAGAAAGTTTACTGGATAATCCACGGCTACGCATCAACTTGATCAGAAATACGACGGCACTAATATTTTTAGACACGAGGTCGTTCATTCTTAGTTCACGAGGCCATTCGAAAGGGTATAGCACGTTTGCGTGTTGGAGCTTTCGAGGCCCACGGCGTGGATTTACTTGAAAATCGGATAAATAACTGGCCAGTTGTCCAGATATTGCCCAGAAGGAAGTTGGGTACCGCATTGTAAGAATGGTCGGCTAATGAAGAATCCCTGCAACGAGATCAGAAGGCGCCACCAGTGGTTCAGAACCACTGGAAATGCTGGAGCGATGGGTATAGTCTCTTATTGCGCAGTACTGCGCGAAGCGCAGAAGGAGGCTAAGAGCTCGATGTACGCGGAGTATGACTCGACTGTGAAAGCGTCATGGCGGCTCCGAGAGTCAACATCCGAGGGCTCGGCAGTCGGGGACTTATAAGCTGAAGCGTCGCTTGGAGTGTGGAAGCGACGCTTGTGCAATGAGGAGGCAGTATAATCTCCGTCCTTTGTTGATCGGCGGCGATTGTGAACGAGGGTGATAGAAGGGATTTCTCATGATTGATACGCGGCGTTGACTGGGAGGCCCTTGACTACTATTCGGAAACGCTGAGCGCAAAAGGTTGGGTGATAAGCTGAATGTACAACGGCCAGGTACTTAAGAGCCCGAGTCGGGAGCTCCATGTAGGCGAAGAGGACTCTTACTAGATGTCCTGCGTTTGGGCATATTTCAGGTAATTTGAGATCCGAGGGGGTGTCTTTCGCTTGAGTTCGGCACCTGTATCTGGCGTATGCCAAACAGGTGATTAAAACTAAATGTATAGGATTCGGACGTTGTTGAAAAACTAATTCTTTCTTCATTTTACATCCGGTTTCAATTTTACAGCTGGAACACAAGGGGTCAGACTTCGCGTTTACGTTCGAAGAATAAAACACTCGTACCACATTTTGCTTTCTTCTTGCGGCGTAGACATACATTTTTCATATCTACTTTGTCAAGCTTCGTCTCCTACTGCGCCATGTTTTCCGGGGCTCCCCGAAGCACGCCATGCGGCTAAAACGAGGTTTACTACATCATCGACGCCTGATCTTTCTTTGATGCTGGTAAACACAGTTGGCCCGTCACCCCGCATAAGCTTCGAGTCGCGCTGCATGACCTCCAGGGATGCACCAACATACGGTGCCAAGTCCGTCTTGTTAGCGCACATCAGATGACTTATAAGAGATGGAATGGAGACTGTACGGACCTTGTTAATGACGAGGAGGTCAGATTGGGATATGCCTGGACCACCCTTGCGGGGAATCTTGTCGCCTCCCTTGGGAAGATTAATTAAGCCAGGCCAAATGGGACGGGATAGCCCTTACAGATACGTCTATGACGTAAATGATATAATCGGCGAGCTCTCTGGAGTAGTTGGCAGCTAAATTGTCGCCACCGCTCTCCACGAGAAGTAACTGACAACCAAACTTGGCTTGAAGGGTTTCTAGAGCGCCCATATTTGCACTGATATCTTCACGGATAGCTGCATGGGGACATCCTCCAGTTTCGATGGCCAAAATTCGTGAAGCTGGAAGCGCCTTGTTCTTGATGAGGAATTCCTGATCTTCACGCGTGAAAATGTCATTCGTGACCGTACCTTCCCGATTATCAGACGATTGATCAAGTCATGAAGGATAAGAACCAACCCAAATTGAACTCCTTCCTGAGCTTCTGACATAGCGCCAACGTCAGAGCCGTCTTTCCTGAACCTACAGGACTAGAAGCAAAGTCAATGGAAGCCTGATGGCCTCCAAATAGAATACAACTAACCCTCCGATACCAACAGTGAAACCGCGTTCTTCGAAATTTCTGGACGAATAATCAGGCATATCTCGGTCAGAATATTTCCCTAATCTATCCTCAGGACTGGTCCAATGAACGTAAACTCGAGGTAAGACAAGTACCGGCATTGTTGTAATGTTCATGGGTATGGCCATGCTCTCCACCATGACTATGCTCGTGAGATGCACCCTCATGAGAATGTGTATGCTCTCCAGGGGCTGCAGAAGAGGCCAAGCTATTGATGAAGTGAACATTCATGGTGGTGTAAAGATAAAGATAAGTTAATTATAGCTTATCTCGGCCGGCAAGTGTCCTAATTGAATCCACGTGGCTATCTGCTCCAAAAGGACATTATCAATTGATTATTTAATCTCATCATTCTGTTCCGGACGCCCGTGGCAGAATCACCTCATCACTCAAAAACTCTGGGAATGTCGGGATTACCACTGGAGTTGCCTTGGGAATCATGGGAATTGTGCATTAATGCCCTCATGTTGATCAAATTTTCTCCGTGGTTAGTAGGGGACCGACCCGTGGCGCTGGCAGGTCCTCTCCATCTAGCCTGAGCCTGGGAGTACTTGCGAAAATAATGTAAAAGACTCTGGTGAAAACAGGTACTTCTCAGTGGCGGTGCCATGGTGCCCTTTCCTACTAGGTTCCGCTGCGGATTAGGGCTTGAAGCAGAATCTCTGGCCCTTCCTCGAATGCTGCCCTGGGCGCTGACACCGTAACTTGGATGGGGCCATACGTATTGACGGTTGTTGTATAGACGGGCAGGGGAAATCCATTCAGCGCCCTGTCACCGGTGTTCCATGGAGATACATCAGATACCCGAAGTCGAGTCTTGAGTTACTCCTGTGGATGGATGCCTTCTGGCTCTAGCGTGCATTCCTAGTCTCCAGAAGACCGTTTGCTTGCCGACGCACGACTTCTTCCTCGCATGGTCGTGGCGCCGTGACCTGCTCACCCTGGTCATTGCTACTTGATTACTACCTTCTGAGGGTCCGTACCACGCGGAACTGCCGTGTAACGTTAAGATTTGGACATGGAGCGTTAGCATTATTGGCATCTTACTGCTACGGCTACACTTTGCGTTACCATCCCCTGTTTAATATACCACGCACGCTGCGAAGAGAAGAACCTCTCTGGTGGCGTTTCTGACGTCGTACGTCGGATCCGAATCACTGCCGTGAAAACTGTACCAACCATGAATCTGTTTCCCTGGATTTTTAGGCTGGAGCAACGATGTTTTCATGAAATGGAATTCCTGATTTCATATGTGAAGTCTACATTTTACAAAGCGCAACCGCCGCAGTAATTAACGCTCACGGCATGTTGAAGGCACGGTACGGCGACATCTATCGGAAAGGATTCAATTGAATTTGACTCATGAAGAAGATGCAGGTGCGGCAAAGATTAAAAGGTCATGATGATTCTTACCCAAGGCGTATCCTGCCTTGCCACGGTGTGGCCTGGTACGGCAGTATACAGCATGATCAACAAGGCACCAGGGTTGTAACGTTCGAAAATCGACTCCCGATCCATGATGAATATCAGTCGGAGACATAGCGACAATAGAAAACGGGCCTGGAAACCGGCTTTCTGGCTTGTGCTGAGGTTCGCTCGACACAAACAAGGGCATACAACGGATCGCTTCAAATGGATTCTCTTCTATCTCTTTCTTCCACCTGCTGCTGCTCCTCCTTCTCCCCACTTCTCTTATAAAAACTGACCCTCGCATTTGCTTTGGGCCGTCCATTCATTTTCCTTCACGTTCTCTAGGGCAGTCATGAAGTCTCTTTTCTTTCTCGCGACTTTATCGTCGACTGTAAACGCCTACTGGCTCATGAGTGTTGGTGGGTTGCTAATATCGAATAGCATTGTGGTTGGATACTGACTGGATACTTGCAGGTACTTTGACGCCGGAACCGCAGCGCGTGGACCCCATTCTTTCTCCCGGCGCAGTTTCATCTCATGCTCATTATGGTGAGCTCAGTTTGTGGCGTTAATACTCCAAGGACAGGCGATTACATCTTCGAGACCGAAGAAATTTTACCGACGATTCCAAATGTTGAAATGGCAATCCTAGGAATGTCTGGTTTCTCGTATCAAGGGAATGCTTCGCGTTTCGAATCGAGATAGAAGCAAAATCTGTGGATGATGATGCTTCGAGGCACTGTTTTTACTCGATATTATTCGCCTGTCCTTGGATCGAGGGCTGTTCACGATGTGGGAATATCAAATCTCTCGGAGGTCTCCTCTTGCCGTGGAACAGCCTTATCAATGATCATTGAAATGTATTCGTATCTGACTATGTTCCTAGTGCTGGGCGGAAGCAACTTTAGGCAGTCTACAGATACTGCTTCTCTTCGCTCAAGTGAATGTACTACCACCCCCATCGCAGAAGACAAGTCCAGTTATTGGTATCCTGTTCGTATTCCTTTCGGGGCTTTCCTATCCTTGCTAACTCAGGCTCTATCTAGAACTTGTATTTCGAGTACGGAACACATTTTTCCGCGTCGCAGCATTTGCTAACGTCGCAATTTCAGATGGGCCAACGGTTCCTTCAGTTCCCTTACTGGCGGCAACGTTATGTGCGTGATCTCGCTATTATTCTATTTTTACCTGCTCATCGTCTCACGCAGTTGTACGTAACCTGCGTGATTCGCTCACTGCGCAATGTTTCATTCCTGTCTTCTCCAGATTATTTGTTCGATGACGATGCCGCTGAGAAGAATGTTACTGCCTTTCCCGATGACGTCAGTCCTGGCCTCCGCAGAATTTCCAATAATGCTCACTTTATGATACTAAATGATAGTTCCGGATGATCTCTGGGAACCCAACACTGCGTACGTACGACTCTACCAGCTACGCTCAACAGGCGGTCACCTTTTTGTGCCTCGATTTTACCGGTACCACCACCAAGTTCAACAGCATTCCTCCTCAGGCATGCGCTAGCGGTATTCGGGCTCAGATCGTGAGAATGTTTTCTCCGATGTTGTAATAACCCTGTTTCTAAATCACTCCAGAACTTCCCCAGTTGTTGGGACGGCGTGAACACCGACTCCACGGACCACAAGTCCCATGTCGCCTTCCTCAGCGGTGGTCCCGATTCAGGAACTTGTGAAGACCCTAAATTCCCCGTTCGCCTTCCTCGCATTTTCTTGGAGGTGTACTGGGCCTCTGGCGACTTCGACCAATACCGTGACCAAGCCAAGAACTCGACCCAGCCATTTGTGTACGTTTTTTCATCGACAATAACCAGTCCTTGCAACTAACATTGGCCATCAGCTACTCTTTCGGTGATCCTACCGGGTATGGGTACCACGCCGATTTCATCAACGGCTGGGATGACGGTGCCTTGCAGAAGGCCGTTGACAACTGTCATTGTGGTACGTGCATCCGATAGTCGACTGGGTATCACGTTCATGATAGAGCGCAATTAGACGAGTACGGTAGTCCCACATGCTGTGCTGATCAAGGCATCTTCACGTACCAGGAAGGCAAGGAATGTTATATCACGGACATTGTCGATGAGCAGAGTATGTTTCTTTTTCAGTCGACGAACTATTTGCTTATTCTTTCACAGCGAGTGGATTGTTGACCAAGCTTCCTGGCAACAACCCAGTACAGCCAGCCGGCATCCAGGCAACTGTCTACTCGGACGATGATGTGCCCGGATTCCTGGAACCTGTCTACGTATACACTGGTTCGTCTCCCACGGCTACGGCTACCGCCACCGAAGGTGGAAGCACTGTCGCAGGATCTACCGGATCGTCCGCTGCCGCCGCCTCCTCCGCTTCCGCTTTCACCAGTGTTGGTAACGTTGGTGCTGTCATCCAGACAACCGCGTCGGCATCGTCTACAGATGCACCTTCGTCTACCGCAGTGACATCGGCATCTGTGGAAGAGTCGTCCACAGATCTGGCGTCTTCCACCGAATCAGCGGTGTCATCCGCTGACTTGGCATCCTCCACCGAATTGTCGTCATCCCCTGCATCTGCGTCGGCATCGGTCGTGTCGTCGTCCGTAGCATCTGTGTCAACATCAGTCGCATCTCCCGCCTCTTCCTCTTCTTTGTCAAGCGCCAGCAGCAGTGGTCATGCTCATCACACTCACAACCACGCAGCAGCCGCAGCTTCCTCTTCCGCTTCCTCTTCTTCAGGCTCGTGCAAGGAGCGAGAGTCGCGCCGTGACGATATTGATCACTCCGCTCGCTTCCGCCGCTCTCACCGTCGTCACATGGACTACGATGCATATACTTTCTGATTTACTCAATTTATCGCTGTCTTTTCTGCTTGTTATACCCTCACAATTGTTTATAGTCGCTCTGGTCGATTGTACTTAGCTATCATCATCACTCTTGATCATTACCTACCTAGAAGGTAGATAGATACGCCTGAGAGCTTGCTCTCACAACCACCTGTCGTCTGTACAATTCATGTCGTGCAAATAGTCATTGAGATATACGTTTACTTTTAAAGAGTCTTGGATGTTGAGAATAATCGAATAGGTGACTCATGAGATGATAATGTGTTCTTCGCATTCGACGTGTTAGAACCGCCCATAAGAGAAGTTGTGCGGATACCGAGGCACTCGGAAACGGCGCATCGGAGGAGGGTCGGTACGGCCTCATGACACACGTGCAAGCTCTAGTAGTTCAAGTCCAAGCTGAATGACAGACTGCTGGAACCGGACTTGTCGGTTGACTTGTAGCTAAGTTGATGATCTTTGAACAAATAAAAAACCAACATTATCCAGAAGACTATCCAAAATATACCAAGTAGAGGTTTCTAATTTCAGGGATGTTTACTTCACTCGCAGGCTCTTATTTAACACTTGCTGTATAAATTCGTGCTGTAAGTAAGTTCAGAACTTAGGATTGACTTAGGAGCCGATTCCGCCAGTTCGTAAAAGGAAAGTGCGCCCGATCAAAAAGTCTAATTCATCACTCGTCGGAGATTTCCTTTCCCTCTTTATTCCCTCTTCCAGTAACCACAATTATCTGTTTGAAGGCCTTCCTGCAAGGTAAATTAAAAATCTTACACGGGCCCTGCCTGGTAATGCCGCGCAACCGGACACAGGCTGGCATTTCATTCTAATGAATTTCATCCAACGATAACGCATGTGGGAATTTCTCAAGGGTTCCCCGATCCCTGAAAAAATGAGTCAGCTGCTATCGATATGACTACATAATCGGTGCCCGGCCTTAAGCTTCTTGTCCTCTTACTGCCATCTATGACTGCCAGCGAGAGCGTCCAAGCGACCGAGACCAAGCAGACTCCACTTCCAAAATGGCAGTTACTTATAGTGCTCCTCGTCCAGCTTTCGGAACCTATAACAGCCACGGTGATATTCCCATTTGCGCCTGAATTCATCCGTAGGACGGGTATCACTGGGGGCGATGAGACCAAGACAGGGTACTATGCTGGGTTTATCGTGAGCTCTCTCTCTCTTGGCTCATCATTGGATTCGTCTAACGCGCTCTCATGATCTAGGAATCTGCTTTCTTCATTGCCGAATCCTTGAGCGTGTTCTACTGGGGCCGCTTGTCTGATAGGTTCGGCCGAAAGCCCATATTGCTCCTGGGTCCTCTTGGCTTGACGTTTGCGATGCTCGGCTTTGGCATGTCGAGCAACTTCTGGTCTTTGGTTTTGTTCCGGTGCGCTCAAGGAGTCTTCAATGGGAATATTGGTATGTGATTCCCTACCCATGTCGGAATGGGGAACGTTCATGATGAGATCGGAGATAGGCGTTTCGAAGACCGTCATGGCGGAAGTGCGTCGTCTTGTGGTGTCATTGGATCGTACTGGCTGGCTAAATTCTCTCATCAGCTCACGGATTCTACCAATATTGGAGAGGCTTTTGCCTTAATGCCTTTAGTGTGGGGAGGCGGCGTTACTTTAGGGTAAGAATTCTCTGGTGGATCAGTAACGACTGTTATGATATTTTTCCTATACAGTCCTGTCATAGGCGGCCTTTTGGTGCATCCAGCAGATACATGGCCCAATACGTTTGGGCGGATTGCGTTATTTCGTGACCATCCATACTTTCTCCCTTGTGCCGTAGCTGGACTGTTCTCCTTCGCGATTTGTCTGCTCACCCTTGTTGTTCTGCAAGAGGTAAGTTAACTGACCAGCAGTCTTTACTATCAATTTATTCACCTCTGTTAATCTAGACGCATCCTGCTGCTATCGCACGCAAAAAACTCAAATGTTCGCGACCAACACAAGAAACTTGCCTGATTGCGAACAGCACAGGGGCAGACTATGGATCCACTAATATCACAACCGTCGCACCGGATGATGCAGCGTCAGAATTCATCCCAGGACAGCCTCCCAGCATGCGAGAAGTGCTAGGGACCCAGTTTTTACGCGTTTTGATGAACTACACGCTTATCTCTTTCGTTGGAACCGCGTATGATGCGCTCATGCCCCTGATGTATTCAACATCCATACCCGTTGGCGGTCTTGGTTTTAGCCCTTTCCAGATTGGCCAAATCTTGTCTGCCTGGGGATTGACAAACGCTATCGTGCAATGTATTTTCACCGGAAGGCTGCTAAGGACGTTCGGTGCTCGTAGGATGTTCATAATTTCCGTCGGCTTCATGTTTTTGGCCATGTTAGCCTTCTCTTTCGAGAGTTACTTCGCAAGGCTAGCGGGTCGCGTTGACGGGAGAGTAATCACGCTTTTACTTATCCAACTAACCTGCAATCTCATGACCTTTGTGGCTTTTGGTACGTTCACTCTTTGATCTACGCTTCTTACTTCACTTATCATTGTGCAGCTGCAATCCATGTTCTCGTCGTCCAAAGCGCAACAAGCAGGGCCGCGCTCGGTTCGACTAACGGTATTACACAGATGGCCGGCTCTGGTATTCGCAGCCTGGCACCATACTTTTCCTCTTCCCTGTTCTCGATCTCCCTTGAAAGCCAAATCGCCGGGGGATTCTTGGTGTACATCATGATCCTTGTCTCATGCTTGACGTCACTGTGGTTAGGCTTCAAAATACCAAAACGCTTCAAATCGGCGGATACTTAGACATAGTATGTACTGAATAGATACTCTGGTCTTGTAGTGCTATGACAATTTCCTTTGGGAGCGGAAGAAAGATCCCTTCCTATCGTTAAGACTGTTTCATTGATGGCTGTGCCTGTACGGGATTGATCTTTGTCTGCGCTAAGTGTTCATCTTTCCGTCAATATTTTTACATTGATAGCTGCCATGACATGTTTGGACTCTGCAGCGGTGAACCGACATGATGCCGCACTTCAATTGTCATTGTCTGCCAAGTCGCTACCCATGCAAACCCCCTCGGCGCCACAGATCTGAACATTGTCGTCTCATATAGACAGGCAATAAGAAGGGCGCGAGGTACAAGCGGCAGGAGTGCCCACTGCGAACCGGTACTTGGTCCCTACCGATTTTAAGAGTCATGAAACGTATAGATGAGCGTAGATTGCGGCCTCCGGATGCATCCTCTACCGGTTTATATCCATGAGAGATGGGGATCACGGATTTAGTACTGTCGAGTACTTGAAAAAATGTTAGAATAGATGTCGTGCCGTCGAACTTGCCGGGCTGAAGCAAGAACAGTTGAGACTCCGCCTAGCCGGAAAAACGATGCCCGACAAATCTATTTATTACATACCACAAACTCTATCGTTTCCACATCCATCATGTTCATCATGAACAGTTTACCTATCTCTGATAAATATTGGCAAAACGTATGAGATGCTTGCTAGATACTTGGATACGACACAATCCCAGTTGCTCCGCAGTCCTGTTAAAATTAGACTGGCTCCCGCCGAACTGATGAAAAGTCTGTCGGTCTATCATTGTTTCCACTCGGGCCGCTTCTGGTAGTTGGTCTACACCTGGTCGCTATGCCTAAAGATAGATGCGATACCTTTGGATTCCTGTGTATCCTGGTGATGGCCCCCAACACCGCTTGACTTGTCGTCATGTATCCTTCTTGCCTTTCTGCCGCATCTCCCAATGAGAATGTATAAAAGCCATGGATATCTGAACTTGATTCCTCAGCTGCGCTCACCCATTCAACTCTTCTCTAGACGCAGGTAGTCTAGAGTCAAGCATACCCCACAACTTTCTTTCTAACTCATCATGTTCAACAAGTCCTCCATCTTCCTCGTGGCCACATTGGCTCTTAGCGCTGCTACTGCTCTAGGTGCCAGTACCAACAGGTACGACACATTCCTATTGCTCTTACTTACCTCTCACTGACTCGTCCCGTAGCGCTCCAGCTCGTTCAGTCGGCCGTCGTAGTGCTCCCAACAACCACTTGAACGCCCGTCAAGTTGCTGGAATGCGTCTCCCACAGAGACGTGCCGTCTCAACATCTGAAAAGAAGCGTCGCGCTGAGCTCGTGAAAGCGCTTCGGACCATCGACAGTCGCTCTCTCGAAGATATTCGTCGCGCTGTCAATGGTATTTCTGCCCGTCAAACAGTGGATCCCAGCAGCACGGACTCTACTACGCCGCCCAGTGGCGGTACGGACGGTGCCAGCGGGCCTCCTGGTGGTGATGGGAGCTCAGACTCCTCTGGGTCTGGTCAGTACGCCACTAGCGGACCTGGTGGAGGGCAAGGGAGAGGGCACGGTGGACATGGAGGATGCTGCTGCTGCTGTGGTGGCGGAGGAGGAGACCAGGGTCAAAGTAAGATAATAACCATCATTTTACCCAGCCTGGTCCGTTGCTGACAACCTGTTTCCTACTAGTGGGAATGGGTGGTGGTGGATCCGGTGGACCATCGCAGACTACTCCGGATTCCCAGACTCCAGGCTCAAGTTCAACCGACCCGACGGATCCTGCAAGTTCGACAGGCCCTCCGTCATCGACTACAGATCCTGCTGACCCCAGCGGTGATGGTACGGACGACGGTACGGACGGTGGTATGGACGATGGTACAGACGATAGTACAGGCGACGATGGTACAGGCGATGGTACAGACGATGGTATAGATTCAGGATCAGACTCTAGCGCAGATTCAGGTTCCGACTCAAGCACAGACCCGAGCTCAGACCCAAGCATGGATTCAGGCGCTGACTCGGGTGCAGACTCCAGTGCAGACTCGAGCGCAGATTCAGGTGCCGACTCTGGCTCAGACGCACTTTCTGACACTGGATCGACCGGCGCCGGCGCCGGGTCTACTGGTGCCCTTGGCAAGAGAGGAACCTACGCGGGATGGCTCGGTCGCCGCAGGGTATAAGCCTTTCCGCGAACCCCTAGTTGTTACTACTTCGGGATATGTAGTCCCTTAGTCTGTGCATGACCTATCTATGACGAATGAAAAAAGTTGTCCTCTCCTCCCAAGTGTACAGGGTATATAATTACAGGAATCCTTAGAAGATGACAAGAAACAAGACTAGTCTAGGGCGTAGTATCCAGACTCTGCTTTAGCACACGCTGAACAATCTGCTCTTGCTGAGCAAGCCACAGTCCAAACGACGGCGTCTTGAGCCATCTACGAACATGTCAAAACCGAGCCCTCCCGCCAGGCATGAACGAAGACTTGCCTTTCATAAAAGTCCTTCCGCTTACTTGTCGAGCGAAACGGTAGGGTACTTCCATGCGCCTTTAACGATGCGAAGAACGCAGACGTATTGAACGGTTTCAGTCGAAGAGGACCCGAACCGGCGTTATGCTGATATCCCGCGACCTCCAAAGGCGTAGGTATCAGAGTATTCAGATATCTCGTCAGGGGGATCAGAAGCTCGTTTGAGCGCGAATAGAAATGCCTTCGCAAAGCCCACGATGCGGACATTCCTATGGATGACGATCAGAGATGAGGGGTGAACGACGAAGCGGAAACGAGCCTCGTACGTTCTTGCTCGGTCCCACGACATGCCGATTCGAGCTGTTTCAGCAGTGCATGGTCTTTCGATATATACCGTTTATGTACTTTGGTCTTCCAGCCTGGAGAAGGTCCGGGAGCGACAGTTGATGTGTTCTTCGTCGCTGTGTTGGGTCTGCAACGCAATCAGCGCCTCTGATGACTGTCCTTGAAGGCTCTACGTACGGAATTCGCCGTCCAAGACTTAGGATATGCGGCCAGTGCAGACACGACCGTTCAAAGAAAGGATTCGTCACTCCAAGAAGCAGACCGGACTTTGGAGGAAGCTTATTAACCAACGCACTATGATCTCTATCATGGATAGTAAAGTATGGTCGGATGTCTCCAGCAGTAGGGATAGGGCGTAAGAGGTCCCTGAGCCACCATATTGCCTGACTTGTCTGAGATGGAGAAGGGCCGAATATCAATATGGGCTCACAAAGAACCACACATTCCCATATTGACCAAAGGTGTGAGAGGGAAGCTTCAAAGAGAAGCACAGGTGGGGGGAAGAACGGGGACGACAACGCTAGGATCTAGTAAAGGAAGCATTAGTGGTGTTCAGTACCTGTAAAAGACGGAGTTTACATGGGACTTGGGATCACATTCCGCAAGCTGCTGCTCGTCGGTACAGTGCGGTAGCTCCACTTGGAGCACCGAACCAAGGAATCCCAGTTCCACAGTTGCTCCGGGCGTCGGGTCCGACCTTTTCTTCGCGGATTGCATCAGTATTCATTTCTAAAAAGGAAATAGTGAGGGTACCATGTGGCAATATTATGACATGCAGTCTCTAACATCGGTAGCCCATGCGCTGAGAAGAGTGGGCCGAATATCGAGGATAATGATGAGAAAAGCGCCGGGTAAGGGAGGTGAGTAAGAAACACAAGGGAGCGCTGGAGGGAGGTGAGCCTGTATACATGAACTAAGATGGGCGACGCACTTGCTCATAACCTCGCTTCGATGTAGGATCTCGTCTTTGGCTGAAATGAGAAAATCCGTATATATAACCATCAACGGGAGCTGGGCGCTTTTCACTTGATACGGAAAGCTGATGCTCGCGGATACGAAAAGAATGGTTTTGCGAGCCTTGATCAAACTGTAATGAATCGGGAAACGATAAAAATGCGCTGGACACTATTCAGGCTATCATAATCAGAAGAAAGAATTATGCTGACATGTTTTCTGACTCTTCTGGTAGAAGAAACAAGGGCGGAAATATCCCGTTGACTACAGGGCCCGAGTCGATATCAAAATCAACTATGAAGGACCATCAGCCGGGGTCTTTACATACTGTGGAAACACGCACCTATGGCTACACCCAAAATCCACCTTCGAATCTTTGCTAGGACATCATCGTCGATATTAAGTCCCTCTACACCAGATGATCCTCGCCTCGGTTTGATCTCAGTTTGAGGTACGCGTGGTAGTGTCTGGGAACGTGACAAGGCACTGGGCCGCAATACTTTGATCAATTCGGGAGACGAAGGCGACCCAAAAGCCGATTTCAAAGATACCGCAGGAGATGCAGGAGGTAGATCAAAGGAAAGAGACAAGGACGACCGAGAACGGCCAGTGTCGAATGCTGATACCGTCCGTATCGACCCCAGATCGACTTCGCTGTCGTCGTCCGTCAGGTCCTCCAGAGTCAGATTGGCTCGGCGCATGGCGCTCCTGTTCGAACTTGTCTTTTCGTAAAAAGTGGTTCGACGAATCTATTGAAATGGAATTTTGCCAGCCAAGTCACCTATTAGGCGTTTTAAAAGTTAGAATACACGAACTTCCCGCTCGAGGGATTTGGTGGTGCCAAGACAAGGTGGTGGTGGTGGTACCGGCGCAAGGTCCCAATAATGAACGACCGTAAGTGCAGATCATTGGCAAACATTCTGGTAATCCAGTAGCGGCAATTGCCGAGTCCCCGGGCCGATTCTTTCCCTTTCAGTGCTTGGACCAAGAAAATGGGATGCTGTCTATCCACCCATATATTCAAACTAAATGAGAATAGTAGCCTATGCCGCCATGCTGAATTTTGCACAATCTCAATCTCAATCTAATCTCAATATGTTATTGCTCTCTAATTAAGGACCAAGAAAAACAACAGCACAAAAGGCTTAATTTGTCGAAAACAAGAGCAAGGTGCCAATGGTAGAGTATGTGGGAGCCGACAGCATGTAGATAGGGTGAGCGAGAAAGCAAATGCGAGACAGGAAGCATAATGTAGAGCAAATAGAAGTGGTCCCCATCCTCATCCATCCAATCGTGGCCTCTTCCGGGGCCCATCCGGAATTCCACCCCGGCCTTGCACAAAAGCAGGATTGACATGTCCTCCCCGACCCTGAGGCATGCCTCCGCGTTGAATAGGGTCCATCATTCCCATACCTAACATAACGTACAGAAGCACAAAGACACGACGTAAGCATAACACAAGACGATATAGCGGCTAAAGCAAAACTAGAAATCCGTACCTCCTCCTCTCCCACCTCGGTTCATCATACCACCTTGACCCTGGCCTTGGAAGCCGCCTCCTGGAATCATGTATCCCTGGGCCATACCCATATTGAGCATCCCCATGCCCATGTTCGGCATCATCCCCATCCCCTGGTTGGGCACCATCCCTCCTCGCACGGCGGGGGCGGGGCCGCCCCTACCACGGTAGCCTGGACCACCACCCCTCCCCATGTTCCCATTCTGTGACACCCGTGGAACGGGTTCTAACATATCACTCGGTGAGCACCGCTGATTAAAGCCGGGGTAAAGAAAATATTGGCGTACCCTTGGGCAATGTACGGTACGGGTTACCATGCATACTCGATGCGAACTCGACTGTGACCCAGCGATTCTGAAATTCGCTGCAAGGGATATGTCAGATTCACGGGAGGACACGAAGATGGCGCCTCGTACTTGGTAGAGAACCAGTCCTTGAGAATGGCCGCGTTTTCGGATGACCTGCACTCTATATACACTTGCCTGGAACACGAGTTAATTCAATACATCCCCCAAGTAGCGCGTAAGATCCCGTACGTACCCTTTACTCTTCCCATTAATCTTATGTTCCGAAAAAGTGATATTCTTATGTTCGATATTCACTCCGACGTTCTGCGCAACCTGGCGTAGGTCCTCATCCGTAGTCCACTAAATTTAAAAAAATAAACCATCAGCACTGACACTGACGTACGCCAGGACCCGAGAGATACGTACCCATTGCAAGTCGCTAATAAGCAACGCGTCATTTTGACCCGTCGAAATAATAGCCTGTCCTCCGTTGTCTTCCCTTTGTCGTTTGTCGCCTATCTTCGGCTCTTGCGATGCCGTCTCAAGCTTAACCTTCGTGTCTCAATCAATACCCTCAATCATGATCAGAACCTTGAGCCACATTTATACTTACCTTATTCTGCCCGCTTCCTTCAACGTTGACCGTTGACATTATGATGGTTGGTACGTGGTCACCGTTCAGACAAGAAATACAAGAACACTATGAGTCCATGAGAATTTTTTAAAATAAAGATAGACACTGTGCGGCTCACATGCAGCACTAAGTATACTGTACAAGATGTCGGCCCGATACAGGTCGTCTTCTCTCTGCGGATAAATACCGATCGCGCACGTTGCTACAGCGTGACTGTGAGCCAAACGAAATCGTGGTCAGTGTGCAAGTTTAGGTTAGACGCCGCGCCGACGCTATTTGGTTCAGGCTGTTTACAAATTGTCCCAATTAAGAAGGAGGATTTCCGTTTTTAGCAAGTAAGCGCTCTCGTACCTCACGAGACTTTTTCCTTTGTCGGTACGACTCTCAATTCTTTTCTGTCGACAGTAAAGTTGTGGTTTTCAAGGAAGAAGTGAGGCCTTGTTGTTGTTTATTCCCATTATGGATGAACAGATCGTTATCACAAGTCTACAAATACCATTGGTAGGACACAGGAACTGGATATCGGATACCATCACCGAATAGCATGGCTTTACGACCAATGCCCACCACGTATGTATCTCTACACATATGCGGTCTCAGCATATTCGGCAGCAGTCCAACTGTACTCAGGATCCGGTCAATTAGCCACTGCAAACAGAACAATGTCGTCTAGGATGCTGAACAATAGAAAACCTCACCACATCTTCGTCAGATACCTTGTTCCAAACACTTGAGGTCGAAGCAGGCTCGAAGGAGATACTAAGTTATGAAGAGAGCTCTTCAAACAGGATAAGCCTAGGGACAATCCACTGCTACAATCCGACATTATCTTCCCATTTCCCCCTTTGTTCCTCTTCAACCTGTCCTCTACGTACCTAATCTTAAAACGATAGCCTCGTAGCTTTCCTCGTGGCACGTTGTTTTGTCGTCACAGAGGTTTTCTCTGAACGGTTTTGATGCACTGGCCTGCGTTGCCCCAAGTCGCTCAGTAATTTGGCCTGTCGGATGCTCACTCTTAGCTTAAATAGCGCAGGTAGTTCCTGAATTGTAACATTGCAACACAGCAGACTAGTTTCGGTACCCGTGGGATTGTCCAACCACTCCAGATTTCCCTGAACGCTAAGGAGCCAGAGAACCAAAGGGAAAAATCGATCCCGTCGTTTTCGTGTAATTTTAAGGACCCAGTTCCAAGCCAAAGAGAACCTATATCGAGGGAGGGGGCCACCTAGTAAACAAGAAATCATGAGGGCAAATGAAGCGGCTATAGTGCGGAACACTCATCGAAATGATCGCGGACTTGTTCGGCAAGCTTGATATCCCACAGCTCTTTTATTAGGCCACAGTACCAATTATGGATGTTACCTCCAATAGAAGGTACCGTAAAAATAACACTCAGAGGAAAAGAAAACTAAAGTACATATGTGCTAGTGATATAATGGTGTGTATGGTGATAAAAATGAATGCTCTTAGCTTATATAATTGTGTAGCGAGGTTGTCATGAAAATCCTCCCGTCGACCAGGGGTAACAAAGAGTGTCCGAGAACGCACCTAATCGCCACGCCTCTCCTTCGCCAATCGCTTCCTTCTTTTCTCCTCTTCATGCCGACGCTCAGCAGCCAGGGCCTCTTCCTCCTCACGTCTAGCAATCTTGGAGCTTGAAAGATATCAGTGACAGCAAACGAGGGAGACTGGAATATAGCAAACCTAATAATCTCCTCTCGCTCTAGCGCCGACGCATCCGCCTCCATATCTTCATCGTCGCTGAAGTCATCATGCCCAACATAAGCGTTACGATTCTTGCCGAGCGCCGCCCAGATCTGGCTTCGCATATCATCGTCTAGACCACCTGAGCGTCTCTTAGGTGGAGGTGGTGATACAGAGCTACTTGGAGAGCGAGGACGCTTCTTCACAGCAGGACGAGTTTCAGGACGAGTTTGGACAGGCTTTGCAGAAGACTTTGACGGGGCCGATCTGGGCGCGTCGGAAGATCCGGATCGCTTCGACGCAAGGGAAGGAACGGCCTTTGCGGCAGGCTTCGAAGACGATGACGATGTTCTGGGAGGCGGGTACTGACGTCGCTTTCTTTGGAGCGCTGCTGGGAGCACTTGATATGGGAGTATTTCGCTGGCTGGCGGACTCTGAAAGAAGATCAAGATTGAAACCATGACAGGATATGTAATGGACGCACGAGATGAAGAGGCAGATGCAGCGGTCTTGGGAGTCGCAGAGGCCGTTGTCGTCTTCTTCTTATCCGAAAACCAGTCGTTGAAGGATTTGGCATCCTCTCCGCTCAAGGTCTTCCTCTTTTTCTCCTGCTGGATGTCCTTCACAATCTCGTCGATACTCCGGGTATCGCGCTTATTAGTGTTAAGTTTAATCAGGTGCATAGGCACAGCAGCCAGACGCTCCCTGGCCGTCATTCCGGCAGGCAGGGATAGAGGGGGAAGTCCAGGAGTCGTTGTCGTCACATCTATGGCACCACCAGGCAGCTGACGCCCCGCCTTAGTATAGCTCTTCGCCGGAGTACGTCGTGCAGACCGGAACTCGTTGCGATACTGTGCTTGCTCTTTGCGCTGCCGCTTCTCCTCTCGAGTAAGGATAGCAAACCCCGACGCTTCGTCGTCCTCTGAAGGGAACCTCCTCTTGCGAACGCTCTCCTGCGTCTGAGTCTGCGACGACGATGACGGCCACTTGGTCTCCGACTTTCCGGGCTTCTTGGCACCGTACCTGAGATGATCCCGCTCTACCTCTTCACGCCGCAGACGAGCAGCCTCCAAAGCCTTCATCTTCTCCTCTTTCTGCCGCTGTCGCTCCTTCTCCCGTTTCTCGTCCTCGAAGTGCTTTAAGCGCAGCTTCGCCTCTAGTTCCCTTTGTTTCCTGTCAGCTTCATCCTGTTTCTGTCGCCGCTCCCGCTCTCGACGCTGGCGCTCGGCAAGGGCAGTCTCTACACTCTTCTGTGATTCCCGAGTCTGGGTGGCACTGAGAGCCATAAGAGCCGCAAATCCAGACATAGTAGATTGTTGCTAGGTGTACCAGAGAGCCTTGGGGATAGGATGGATAGAGGTATAATGTGGAGACAGTGAGAGAGCAGTACAAAGGAAATCAAGCGTGGCAGTGACGGGTGGCTCTCACTCAGCCTTTGTCCTTGTTTGTCACCGGGGAAATAATTGTTTCCGGCCCGGATTCCCGACGACTTAAATTGGACTTGAACCGCACCCATGCATTTACTTCCCCGTGAAGAAGCAAAACTCCTCTTGCACCAGGTATGAGCGCTCGAAATAGGCATCTAAGATAATCTCAAAGAAATGAAGGCAGGGTTTCTGGCCCAAAAACGTCTCGCTAGGGGGCTGCAGCTTAACCAGAGCGAGGCGATAGCACTTATTGCCTCTCAGTTACAGGAACGAATTCGAGATGGTAAACATTCAGTAGCTGAACTTATGCAACATGGAAAGGACATGCTTGGTCGCCGCCATGTCCTTCCGACTGTTGCTGGTCTCTTGCATGAGATCCAGGTCGAAGGAACTTTTGTGGATGGGTATGGAAATAGTTCTTATAAATCTTGCCTTGTTGCTTACATGCAATACACAGTGTTTTCCTTGTGACTGTTCACGATCCTATCTGCACGGAAAGTGGGAATCTTGAGAACGCGCTCTATGGTTCCTTCCTCCCTCTCCCAGCTGATAACGCGTTCCCTGTCGCAGATGTCTCAGAGTATTCTCGTGAGAAGGCTCCAGGTGCCATTATTTCCAGGAAGGAGCCTATCGTCATTAACAAGGACAGGGAAAAAATATCCCTTCGTGTTACGAATAATGGCGACCGCCCTATCCAAGTCAGCTATCTGAGAATACGCCCTGAATATGATACTTATTATTTCTCTAGATTGGCTCGCACTATCATTTCATCGAGACCAATCCTGCGCTTTCATTCGACCGAGGGAAAGCGTATGGTAAACGACTCGACATACCCGCAGGCACCGCAGTGCGCTTCGAGCCGGGCGATGTCAAGACTGTGACCCTGTGCACTATCGCTGGAGGACAAATTATCTCGGGCGGAAACCGTCTTGCGTCTGGGGTCGTCGATCTTGGAAGATCAGACCAAATCATCAGTGCGCTGATACAAAAGGGGTTTGCTCACGTCCCCGAGCCAGGTGCGCTGAAAGTTCAAGGGGACACGGATATCAGTCGCGAAGCTTATATCTCCATGTTCGGACCTACAACTGGTGATAGGGTCCGACTCGGTGACACGGCTCTGTGGATCGAGGTTGAACACGACGAGACCGTGTATGGCGACGAAGTCAAGTTCGGCGGAGGCAAGAGTATCAGAGAAGGGATGGGACAGGCCACTAACCGATCCAGCAAAGAAACTCTCGATCTCGTCATCACCAACGCACTTATCATTGACTGGTCCGGAATATATAAAGCAGATATTGGTGTCAAAGACGGTCGCATTTGCGGTATTGGCAAGGCAGGCAATCCGGATGTGATGGCAAACGTTCACCCTTCTCTCATCATCGGCTCTTCCACCGAAGTTATCGCTGGAGAAAAACTCATCATCACAGCCGGAGCCGTCGACGCGCACGTACACTATATTTGTCCGCAGCAAGTCGAAGAGGCTCTTGCCGCAGGAACTACGACTATGATTGGCGGTGGTACAGGGCCCTAGCGCAGGAACGAACGCGACAACATGCACGTCGAGTCCGTTCTATATCCGACACATGCTGCGCGCTACGGATGGCTTGGCCATGAACTTTGCGTTTACAGGCAAGGGAAACGATGCTGGGCCTACCGCTCTTGAAGAAGTCGTAAAAGCCGGAGCGGCGGGTTTGAAGTTACACGAAGATTGGGGGTCTACACCCGCTACTATTACGAACTGCCTAGATGTGGGTGATAAGTATGACGTTCAGGTTTGTATCTTCTTCTCTATAGTTCACACGGGGAATGAAGTGCGTCATCTTAGGTTAACATACATACCGACACCTTAAACGAAAGTGGATTCGTGGAAAGTGAGTAGTTGTGTCTGTTGCTCCATGTAACTGTTTTGAATGTTTAAAGGCACCATCGCGGCCTTCGGTAAACGGACTATTCACACGTACCACAGTGAAGGAGCAGGTTTGTTTGGTCTATACTCATATGAACATGATCTCATCTAAACTTTGTTAGGTGGCGGCCATGCCCCGGACATCATAGTCGTTTGTGGTCAAGAAAACGTCCTGCCTTCATCTACAAACCCAACGCGTCCATACACAACAACACTTTGGACGAGCACCTCGATGTAAGTATTCCCCCTCCCCCACCCAACTCATTCCGCGTAGATCCCGCTGACATACCTACCATAGATGCTTATGGTCTGCCATCACCTGGACAAATCCATCCCAGAAGATCTCGCCTTCGCTGAGTCCCGTATTCGTGCGGAAACCGTAGCCGCCGAGGATGTTCTTCATGATATTGGGGCTATCGCTATGATTAGCTCCGACTCGCAGGCCATGGGACGCGTAGGGGAAGTCGTTAGTAGGACTTGGAGGACCGCAAGCAAGATGCGGGAGTTCCGGGGACCCTTGGCCTCCTCAGGTGACTCAGAGTGTGTTGATAACGCCCGTGTGAAGAGATATATCGCAAATACACCGTAAACCCGTGGGTCCTTCTACAATTTCATGTTGTCGGTAAAATCTCATCGCTTTTGTTCGGTTAGCGCGATAACTCATGGAATCAGTCACGCTGTGGGTCATGTTGCTGTTGGAACCCTGGCAGATCTAGTCCTCTGGAAGCCCGAAAACTTTTGGTGCTAAACCTGAAATGGTTTCTCAAGTCCGGTGTTATCGCCTGGTCTCAGGTCCCTCTCTCCCCCCGCGTTTCATCTTCTGATATTAACCAAACCATTTCCAACAGATGGGTGACGCGAACGCGTCCATACCCTCCGTGCAACCGTTCTACTCCAAACCAATGTGGGGTGCCAAACCCGGCTCGGCAGCTCTGAATTCAGTCCGCATTCGTATCGGAGGTTTCCATCTCGTCAGGCGCAATGGCGTCATATTGTTTTGAACAAGGGCGCAGTAGCCGTCAAAGGGCTTGCAGGAATATCACGAAGAAGGACATGAAGTGGAACGATCTCATCCCCAAGATGTCGGTGGATCCGGAGACGTATGAAGTACGTGCGGATGGAGAGTTGGCGGATGTTGCGCCGGCAGAAAAACTACCCCTTGCAAGGGCGTATAATTTCTTCTAGGAGGTTATGATGATGAAAAGAAGCGAAATAAGGTCTGAACTTGTACTTTTACTGATGAATGTACGCGTTATTGGAAATGTACAGATATTTTGGAGGAATGAACGACTAAAAAATACGCAGATGAGAATCGAAAGGAACGAATGCATTGTAAATGGCGTATGGGAATCGAACTGGTAGTAGACTGTTAGCTCCTAAACATTCACGACATGACCTTTCCGTTCACCGACGAGTATCAATCTCAAACTGGGGAATGCGAAACTAGTTAGGACGACCGAGAATGGAGCTCATATAGAGAAATCTATCCTCTAACCGCAGGAATAAAGAAGGAGAGGCGGAGAGGCGCGAAAGACAGTAGCTCAGTATGGGGGAAAGCGTACTCCGCGGGGAAATCTGAGAAGGCGAAACCAAGAGACGCAGTGGGGGGAGTTTACTTCGCAATAGGAATGGGGTTTATTGCCATTGTTGTGGGATAAGAACGGGACAATGGACGAAGATATTCCCTGCAGTATGGGTCACGATTGCATACAACCATTCTTCCGACGCGCTCCTGAGCATCGGAGAAGCGTGGGATCTTGGGTAGTCGTCGGTCATATATAGTATTCTGCCGTACAGGCGATAATTTCACATGGTACATACTACTGTGTACCTCTGTATACACGTTCACTGTCAGGGGAGAATGTCCCGGACTCCCGCGTGGGATCAAAGATACTCCGTGGGGTCAAGGTTTTCTGGGCAAGCGCTCTCAGCTGTCCGTCTGCCGGCTTGAACCTTCCGTCGACGCTGTGGCATAATGCATTCGAGTCCAGGAAGACATGAGATTGGATACTCGTGCTTTACTGCCCGAAGTCAGCCGAGAGTGACATCATCCTTTTTTGTACATGAATTTTGGCTTTGGGATTCCTCTGTATGTCGAGCTTACCACATGGCACAGACTGCGAGCTTTAAACGTAGTACTGAAACCGTATTGCAAGAGGCGGCTAGCCAGATATGACACGGTAGTTATTAGAAAGCGTTGGCATCAGTTCTGCGCAATCGTCATATCTCCTACACTGAGTACGTGAAAAAAATATAACACTTTTACTTGCTGAAATTGAATTGATACGACGCCACTGTGCCATATCAAGACACTTTTCAAAAATTGTGTGTTGGGACGGTAGTGGTGGACAATCAAGTGACGCGATTAGGGGCACGTCGCGTCGGTGGGGCGGCTTGTTTCCAACCTTTGGTGTCCATTTTTTACAAAATTTCCTATAACTATAGGGGACCGAGTTATACAGAATTCCCTATAACTATAGGGAAATCAAATTCTACATATC
>JAUEPU010000231.1:0-67220 GCA_030435615.1 Armillaria luteobubalina
CCGACGCAGGGAACTGGCCCGCTTAGAAGCGGGCGGTTCTGACCTGAGTCGGTGGGACAGGCTGCAGCGTACGAGGATGGAGCATAACAAGAGACGAGGCGGCCTGATAAGTGGAATTCTTGGGCCGAAGGAGTCCAAGCTAGAGAGGCGAGTAGCGAATGCCGATCTTCTCGAACACTGGGGTAATGAGAAGGTTATTTGGATCGTCATAATGAACGAAGAGCAAGGTGAATTTATATTTCTTTACTCCCAAATGCTGGTTTTGTCTAACATTGGCCAGACCAAGAAATCCAAGGCATTGAAATCGCGGATAGTCCTGAGGATGAAGAACGTGTCGACGACAAGACGTGGAACCAGGTCATGGAGCTGGAGCGAGATGAATTAGACGAGGAGTTGTTAATGGAAGCAGATGACAAGAAGTAGAATAACAGTACAAGGAAGATGGACTCATGATGGACATTTGTTAGACCAGTGAATTAAACTTCGAGAATTTACAACACACTGGTTATGAGCGCAACATCAGTGTTCTCTGAGAACTTCACATTTACCCAGCTAGAGTCCCGACCGTCTTAACTCCTGGCTAGTTGCCGTCGACGGAAGAAGCAAGCACATGTTAGAGTGCGTGCCATTCACATGGACTTGGATGAGATCAATGTCTCAGATCACCTCCGGCCAGTCAACCAAAATACAAAAACTGTTAGAAGGTGGTCACGAATGAGGAAGTACATACCGGCGGAGTCCTCTCGGAGAGCACTTTGTGGAGTCACCATACCCTACTAGGGTATGGGGGTGTGAGCGCGAACGTTGTGCAGCATTTCAGTCCGGAATGAGATCCTACGGGATGGACTTGATTGGCTCTTTCGTCCTGCTCCTGCTATGATCCCTGGAATAGAGGAGCCGAGCAGAGTGCCGGGGTGACTTTACAAGAGGATGACGAATCCCATGTGTTTTTGAGTCATGTTTATTGTAGCCTGCAATACTCGAATCTTGTCTGCCGTTCTTTCAACCTATTACCATTCATCACGTGGTGGCGGATATACTGTTTAAGGCTGCATACCTCTCTACTGATCTAGATGTCTTTCCTCGAGACGAAAACCATTAAAATTCGGTATCATTACCGAAGAAATGCTTACTCTGTAGCACTAAAGATACATCATCTCTCAAAGGTCAAAAGTTGATATCTGATAACTCTTGCACCCGAAAGTGTGAGATTTCAAAAAGAACGTAAAACAGTCTATCGCGTATGGAAATAACATGGAACCCCAGGGAGCTGGGGGCTGGCAGGGCCCAAGCGCCAACACTGAAGACTGAGCTGTGAGCCTGTCATGAGGACTAAAACATTTAAAATAAATGCCCCCTGCAAGGCTCGAACTTGCGACCTCGAGATTAAGATGACGTAATCATCCGCATATCACAGTATGAGACTCGCGCTCTAGCCAACTGAGCCAAGGAGGCATACATATTAGATCGCTATATAGGAATCTATTGTGTTATAAATATAATTGCCGATTTACTACCAATAGCGACCTAAGTTCAGGAGAATCCTTCTTTCTCATACATAACTGCAAGTTGTGCTCATGTTCGCCGACGGAAGACGTGATTAAAAAACGCGTGGATGTATATGTCCAGACGGCGTCGCACACTAGCGAACTGATGCATACGGCAGCATTGTTGGGAATCGCGCAAGATTTCGCCTTGAGATCGTTGATGTAGCCATTGGTGTGGAACGGAGTGGAGTAATTGCTTTTAGGAGTCATTAGCTGGCCAGCGTGTGTGATCTTCCTCTGATCTCATGTATAAAACCTCGATAACATATACTGATGGGATTTTTCTACCTGACCTGGTATATCAACTGAAGAAAGACATGCGTCTTGACGCGCACCGGGGAATACTGTCAAAGGATACACTGATCGTCTTTTCTTCGCCGGGAACCGTGACGCCTTGCATATAAAACCCCCTCTGTAGAGAACCGGGGCGACGTGTACCTCCGGTCGGTCGCGAATCTGTCAGCCAGAACTATGGCATGTATCGGTGTTCAGCTATATTACTGTCATAGCAATATGGTGAGTTTCAATATAAGAGTTTCAAAATCATAATTTTGCAATGTAGCTGCTCGGGGCGAACAAATCATTGTCTGGGTCTTCCCTCCCAAATGAATCTAGTAATAGCTCATTAGACTGGGTATGAATGTAGGATTGCCTAGGCGTACAGCACAATCTGTTTCTCCTTCACGACCTCACGCCTGGGCGTACCCTTTGAAAAGTGGAATATCTTCCCCAGCCTATGCAATCTCCCCGGCGGAAAATGGCTAGGTGGAGTCCCGTGCAGATTTAGATGAAAAGCAATGGCGCGATGGTATAGTGCCTCACATTCGGCATAGTGGCCGTTCACGGTGGGAATGATTCAGATCAGGTGCGACAATTTTACTACTGACCATTCTGTTATCCTATAGCCATGACGCCTCCGGCTGAACTGACTATATGTATCCTCACCGACATCTGGGCCAGTCTAACGTCCACTGAGGAGTACACCGAAACTCTCGCGACTCGCTCTCCGGTATCAAAACAATGGGACGCCACTGTTATCGAGGATGTCAACTCCATGCACTCGTTGATCCCGTTCCTATACAGTGGAGGCTTGTTGCACTTTAATATTTAGGGTGAACTACATGATCCTGCCTCAGCGCCTTGTGGTTACAGGATGCGAACTTTCTGTTGCGGCCAATAGGGGGATAGAGCCTGTCCTTCGAAAGCTAAACTGTGGCCCTAAAATACTCTCCTCCATCTCGACTATCTCGACAATTACTGGGTGCATGTCCCCAGCTTTTGGATTCCTCCACAATTCACTACCACTCTATCGTTCTTGGGTGGTTGACTAGTCAGGACAACAGCGTAACCGTCGCGGCGAATACCGTCAAATGCCAAGTCAACTGTTTTTACATCTTAGCAGCTACATCTGACCTAACGAAAGGACTAATTAATTACCCCTCTCAATGAAAGGAAATGTCCGAGTCTGTCTTTATTCATTATCGTTTCGTATGTCCACGACATCACTATTGCGGTCTCCTCTGGGTTATCTGTGATTCGTAGAAGCGATCAATTCCGTTAGACTCAGAACCAGGCTTTAGCCACAGAACTACGGCACGTCTCTTTAGTTGGTACATCTGGTGCATCTTGACTCTCTTTCTGGTAGTGCACTTTGAGGCCTCAAGCCTCGAGATTCAATGACTCACTCCTCCATATTTGTCCACCTCTTCGTCCTCACATCCAAAAGTGTCAACCACAAATTCCCAGCCAAATCATTGATGGGACAAGTCCCGCGAGATGGGGCGCGCCTCTGTTTCCAAGACAGATTCCGATTCAGTTACCGCTGCCATTAACTTGGATGCGCAAGTCTATCAGGATGCACCAGCTTGCCAGCGCGAGGGTGCACTAGGACATGTGGTCTTTATTCTTGATTGCTTTTCACCAGCTAATTCCCTCACAATATTACTGTAGTCCCATTTGCACGTATACAAATCTTCGATCTGCCATTTCTTATCTGTCGCCTAAGTCGTTGATACGATCGGTCTTCTCGCCAACAACTACCGTGTAGATATACCGCTCACTCATTAGTATAGGAAGGCTGAAGCTGACATGTCCAGCGGACGAGGTAAGTTGATCCCCAGGTCGATGCCTTTTCTCTCTTTTACACTCACGACTCGAGCAAGCTATCATGGGATTGCATCGTCATCGTTACAACCACCGATGAGAAGAATGATTTATCTACCTTCGGAAGCCATCTCCTTCCTAGCTTCCCCCCGTGTAAAATCTTAATACTGATGGGAGGTTTCAGCCTGATCTGGTATACCGGTCATACATCCTGACACATGAGTTTTCTTACGCCGCCAAGGGATACAGGGACTACCCTTTTACCGGGGAGGGGCGCATGCGTTGTGTGTATAGAGTCTCCACGGGGATCCACATGTTCAGCTTCCGGTTGGCCGCATGTGTCGTCGCGGGAGGCCAGCTTACAGGTGGCAGTCTGAACTATACCATACAGCCGACAGCCAAGTGGGTCTTTAGGAGTATAATCTATATTTACTGCTCATCAACGCTTTAGCCAAGTTTCCATATAGTACTTCATTTCATAACTTTCAAACGTACGTGAGACTCGGAGGAACTAGAGTCGAGTAAGTATCGGGATCCGCAATACTAAATTCATGCTCCAACGGAATGATTATTGCTGGATCCATTCGGGGGCGAAGGCCAAGGCGTCGAAAGGTCATCGAAAGAAATTCCGATGACGGGCACAATCGCTCTAGTGAAGAAGAGAGCAGTGAGGTGGAGAGTGTGGCACACAAGGTCGAGAAAGCAACTGCGGTGTATAGACGACTCGAGAAGACGGACAGCGCGGGAGCTGGGGCACGAAGGCCGGTATTAAATGCTGTAGAAGACTCCCGGCGCCCGCGTCCACTCAATATAAATGCTTCGGCGAACAGCGCTAGCATCAAGGAGAATGGCGAGGAGCCGGGTATCGAGGATTCGACTCCACTCGAAGCTTGACTGAACGACTCCAAAATTTCTTGGGGTTTCTACCCTGGTAATTATGGAGTAATAGAAAGTTTCGCCGAACAACCGTTAACGTATATCGAATGTCTTACGATCCTTTGTGCCCTCAAAGAAACATCAGTAGGAACTGTGATGCCTCATCCGGCAGCGCTGTTTATCGATTGGCGAAGTGGAGTAAGTATAAATGGCAAGGTGAAACCTACATACCGGTGGAGCGAGAAAGGCATAACATTTCACTGTAGTAGATCTGACTCACACATTCGACCGCGGAAGGAGTCAAGTACTGACTTCGTCGCTTGGCGATTTCTGAACAAAGTAGCAAAATATAAGTGTGTTCACGATACCACTGGGAGCGGTCATATGATCGACCCGCGTCTAAGTAGGGAAAATTCCGGAATAACCTACGAAATGGCTGGGGACAGTGTCTCACTTGGTCCTTGGATGTCTCGACGTCACTCTGATAGGATCAGTGACCCCACTCCGGGTTGCGGGGAACCGCGCTATCAGCGTTACTAATGCCATCGATGACGACGCGCAAATCCCCCCGTCGCCGTGCCTACGGACTAGACCTGGCAAAAAAAGTTGAATTAATTGCGCGGAAGTCGTCAAAACAGACGCATATGCATGGTAACTAACTAACATACATGAACAACAATAAATGATAGGAAGGATGGTATTTAGTCCGGTCGTATGTTACGTGAGTAAACGTGGCGGTATACTAGTATGATACTGGAATAGATATGAATGCTGATAAACCAAACTACGAGAACGAAAAATACACTAACACGACCAGATGCCGCCGCTTCCAGGCGCTCTTCTGGGCACGGTGACTCGCAGCATCTCGCCGTCGAATTCGGCACGGACCTGGACGAGGTCGGCGTCGTAACCAAATGATATACGCCTTTCAAAATGACCTCCGCCCGCATCCCACGAGTCTGCGACGACATGTAATATACGCCTCCGCTTTGTAGCTAGTGTTCTGTGTAGCAGCCTAATTAGTTAATTGCAAAAATGAAAAAGAGCGAGGTACGCACATGCCATCACGCTTGAAACCCGGTAAGCACACGTTGAGACGGTACTCCTGGGGACTGGTCTCGACTTCGATCCACGAGTCCGGAGGTGGGGGTGCGTTTGATAGGAATGGTTCGTGGGGGGCTAATGATGGCTCCGAATGTGCCGGAGGTTGCTGTGAAGGCAGGATTGTTGGAGGTTCGGGCGGTGGATATGAGTCGGAGGATGCAGAGGACGAGGGTCTGGTTCGTGAGATAGAAGGAGGTCTAGGAATAGGTGTCGGGACTGGGAGCGACGTCGGACGCTGAGTCTGTAATTGGGGCTCAGGCAACGGCGGCGAAGGAAGGGGCCCAGGGTTCTCATCCTCTTCAGTAACTGGCGCTGCTTTTGGGAGGGTATGGAATGGTATTTGTGGTGGTATAGGCAAGGAGGCAGACGATGTCCGGTCTATTTGAGACGGAGCAGCGGCGGCAAGAATTGGGGATGCGGGTGAGCTCTGCGACGGCAGCGAATAGGGCCTTGGATACGGCAGAATCTGCTGGCCCGTCGATGTTCCCGGCCCCGTCGTTATGTTCGTCCAGTCCGACTCGACTTGTTCTTCGCTGTATGCGGGTGGGTCCACCGACGGCAGGGGTACCTCCCGGGGCGTGTCGAAGGACGCATGGCGTCTGCTGAACGAAGAATTGCGTGGCGGGTGTCGAGGGCGCTGCTTCGTCAAAACGGACGGTGGTGGCGACGTCGACATCGAAGTACTGAAATTGAAGTGAGTGATTCTCCGCGTTGCCTATATTTCACTTTTCGAAACTGTTGGCATTGTTTGGTCGTGGCGTGTGAATCATGATGTCACCCGTGCCTTATGCAAATTCGACCGCCGGGTTCTGGCCGCGCCCCTTCTCCACCGCCACCGTAGTAAGCCCACTTCATTACTGGTTCCGACAGGCGGAACATTACTAGCTTGGCCTTGGTAGAGCGCTCCGCCCTTTGTAAATCTCTTTCACTCCAACTTTCCTCGCGCTTCTAGGCGCTTTACTTGGGTATCCACATGCACGTTGCCAATTCCCCGTTGCATTGGTGTCCTAATACAGCCTATCCATGATGCTGTCGTCACCATCAGTGTTATTACTGGCGCCTTTGTCTGCTGCTTACTGCGGTAATGCTCGCCGTCCTGCTGTCGATGAGCATTCCACGGCTGCTTATACAAATGTACGATCTCATAGGCTTCTCTCTATCACCATCTCCACAGCATCAAGATTAGCCTCTATGGCCTCTGGAAACCGACAAATCGAGACCGTCGTGACGTCTGTACTATTTGTCTTCAGCCGTCGTCGCGGGGCTCCTCGGGGTTCCCACACCTTGTTGCGATATGGACGCAATGTGCTCCGATGCTCTATCTGCTATCCTTTGGGCTCATGCTCAGAAATTAAATCAAATGTCGGTCGGATGATTTCGCGATGCCCGTCAATCAACGCTGTCCGTCTATTCAACTACATACCACTTTCTTGCGTGCGTCACAATTTGTAGCGGTGGAGGCACAGTGTCGATCCTTCATTCCACGTCTTTAAGAACGTTATTTCCATGATCGAAGCTCTCGTGTCGGAACCGGAACTACGTACGATGGACGGTACGATTTTTGGTTCCAGTGCAGAATGTAGCAATTCGCATTAGTTCCAGCTCCGGTGCCGTTGGAGACTCCGTGAAATATTTCTTCAGCACAGATCGGCTATTTGGCAAGTCTCGCTGTCTCACAGCCTCGTGTCATGTTTCGTAGACCCGAAAATATGAACATTTCTAGTATTCGAACTCTCAGATCTCAGCTTCGCCATCCTGCTTTCTTCTCTCATATATCTGAGCCTCTGCCTGGAGGGGCCTAGAGGTACTATCAATAAACGGTACCTGGGCCTTGAATGACGCTTTGGCACGCTTCGGTCTGCCATCATTAACTACTTTATCGGCCATCACCGATTCAAAACATTTTGCTGAAACTCGCCAGAGACTTCGCGATCAGCAAGGGGCACTATCTGTCGAACTTCGATTCCTCGCAATCGGTAATATACGGTAGGTGTCCCTTTTTAAGGCAGAGTATGATAGAATATGAGTTGCCTAAGGCGCTGCTGAACAAGAGGCACCGACTCGGTTACTTGAATTGGAATCCTGATGCCATTTTGGCTTTAAGCGTGCACCGCCCTAAATTCAAATTGCCAGCAATGTTTGATTCAGCCTTGCTCGGCGTCTAGAACAGTCTTCAATGCTACGACAGAGATCAGCGTTGGTCGGTCTCCACTGCATGTTCCGCCTTCCCGTAGACAACGGAGGCGAAACAGAACACCCTGCCGTCAATCTCTGGGTTTCTCTCTTCCTCCACCAGCGTTTCAACAGCTCTTACATGTGTATTTGCTTGACAGATTCTGACCTTGAAGGTTCTCAGAGATGACTGTGAGATAGTGAGAAGATCGGGCGGTGCGGGCTACTTCTTTCGCGAGTCTGCTTCGTACTTATCCCTTCTTCCTCTCCGCCATGCCCCGCTTGGATCTCTGCGTGTTTCGAGGCAGTACTTAGAAGGGTTAACTTCCAGAATAAATTGAGATGACTAGGACAATCTGCACTGGGACAAAGTTCAGAGAAAGAGTGGCAGTACGTATCCTCCATGGATGAAACCGCACCGTAGACCACATAATTTGTGTTTGCAATGAAACGAACCTAAGGGTACTTAAAAACTGTGTACAATAAGTGAAATGATTCCGTTTCGTAGCGTCTATATCCAATTCGTCTTTGCGTGGTTAGCAATACTGTAGCCAATGTTGACGCAGCCTGGGTCGACAGAATCATCAATCAAGATGCTGTGTCGATGTTCAGAGATGTGACCTACTAAATTATGCACATTCAAGAGGTCATGTTGTAGGGTATGATTCAACTTGGGGATCTTGAACTCAGGCATAGACGTAGAGGTGATTGAGACCTATTCAAACCCCGTCGAACCACCTCTAACAGCGTCATTTACAGTTCCCGACCTTAGTGTGAAATGTATATTTCTCACTGTGTGATTATACAGCTGACGACTATCATTAATTCACGGCATAATGAACAGATAATAAATGCGATGGCCAGAAATGGCCAGATTCGGAACGTATCATGTGACCGCGACCATCGGCGGGAAAGTTTTGACACTCAGTACTCAGTAGCCATCTGTCGTCCATGCATCTTCCCGCTTCTGCCTCCCAACTCACCGTAATCCCAACCATTTCCATTTTGGCTGAAACACTGTCCTCGTAAGTACGCTTCTCCTGGATCTTCTATCCTTGTTCAAGCCTATTCTTCTAGTGAGCCTCGCAATGCCATCTATCGCGTTCTCTGATCAGCAGGAGATCGTTTCTCTTTGTCAAGCTCACTAAGAAGCCCAGAAATGGAAGTCTAATCTCAGATGCTGCATAGTCTTCATGTCGTACTTCATCAAGTATGGCAGTCACGGCCATCTGCGCTTCCAATGCGAAACGCAGAAGTACATTCACAGCATGGCAATTGATGACACAAGCGCACCACATGTTCCAGAAGTTGTGGGCTACTTAGCCCCCAAACAACAGATGGCATACTTCGTCATGGAGTTCATTAATGCTTCCACTCCAGCCGATGATGCCCATGAGAAGGTCGCCGACGCACTGCGGTAGCTCCGTAATGTTCCCGCTCCTGCTGGTGTCGCGATTCGCTCGGTGGGAGGCGGTCTCGCTTGCCATAAATTGTATAAAGATTTTGAGGTGCCTCTACTCTTCTCGAATAAAGGGGCTCTGCAAAGTTACATGAACAAGGTGTGCCCCTACTATTATACGTTCCAATTAATCAGCAGCTGCTAATCATGGCATGAACAAGGCTCTAGAATATATTCCAACGGCTTGCCAACCAACGGAGATAAGTTTCAGCAACGACAAGCTCGTCTTCATTCAGTCCGACATGGACAAGACCAACTTCTTCATTGACAAGAATGGCAAGGTGTGCATTGTCGACTTCGAGGACGTCGTACTGCTTCCAGAGTCCTTCACCAGCTATACAATGCATGCGAGCGACGATCCTTTCGTCAAAAAGGTGGCTGGGTACTTGGGATGGTCCTCCTCCCCAACGAATATTCGATGGCAAGGACTCGTGGAATTTTATGGATGATAAGCGACACGACTCTTGGTACGTCCGTCACTAGATTCTCTACTTCCTATAGAGCATTGACAAATAAGTACGATAGGGCTTGACAGGACTGGCTATGCCAAGGCTAAACGTTAGATGTTCGTGCGTGCCCTTGCGTCGTGTGACTTTGAACACCGATTTGATGCGTTGACTTCTGCTTGTGATGGGATTCTCACGAATAATTACGACTGCTGCTCGCTGTCAGTCTTTGTAGGTTCGTGTGTCGTGTCTCCATTCCTTCTTAACACGTAAAATCAATTTACTTTCTACCTTCTGGTACTACTTTACATGCGGATCCACCGAAATTAATCGTGGATTGTTCTATTTTGTTTTTAAACTGGTACTTGTAGGTTATTGAATGTGCGTCAACCAGTTCCTCGAACGTGGCATGCACGTTCTGTTCGCTTTTGCTTTTGTCTTAAGGTATACGGCACCTGTAAAAACATGACTCAGAATGATATCGAGCCAGTAATAACATTCGTAATGACTTTTCGAGGGACTAACTTTCTTGTATACTTCATTATTTTGGTCCATTGAATATTGAAAGTCGTAAGAAAAGCACTCTGCTTTTCATCTTGGATTTGGCCTTCTATATTCGTCTGTTTAATGATTCCACTGCCTTTCATCGCGCAATACTCACCTTCTATCACCATCACCAGCCCTTCGAAGACGAACCTTGTTCTACGCTTTACTGTGTCTGCGGTGGACGGCTTTGTTGTTACCTCCATGGATTTCATTACAACCAACATCATAGTCTTCTATGACTCGTGACAAGTTAACGGCCCGGGCTCTTTGCTGTCAAGTTCTTCCATCCTAGCCTGAACTTCTTAACAATAATAGGGCCTGGAATTCATGTCTTGTGGTCAATGTCGGCTCCGAGATCGGTTTACCGCCGGTTCCACTGGGTTCCCACGCATGTTATCTGCCATGTTATCTGCCATGCCCATATTGGGCAGGTAGTTTCCACGCATTGAAAAATTTATTTCGACGTCGTTTCTTCATTGTAGCTCACGAATTTTGTATGTATAAATTGAATATAGTTGTATTAACCATGTAGTAAAAATTCGTGGTAAAAAATGCAATGGGCACAACACTATTCACTCACGACGCAATTCCCTGCCAATGTTATCTGCCATCAGCCCCTATTGTTATCTGCCATCGTCCCGAGATTCTTCCGCACGACCGTTCTTTCTTTCCTCCCATCGTGTATTCTGTCCCTACTTGCATTAATGAGTTTCTACTACCATAGTAACTTGTCTGTGTCAGTCTGGTATGTTATATTTAGTCATTTAATGAAGATACACATGCTGAAAGCATTTCTTTTATAAATAGCTCGCATTTTTCGATTTTTAGGCTCTGTATCCTACAGCATGGCACGTCCAAGTGGTGTGAGGGATGGTCCAAGACCAGAAGGTGCTCCAAAGCGAGGCTGGCCCCCAAAGACACGAGATATTCCATCCCAGGAGGAAATTGGTCAGTATGTTTTATTCTGGAGTTCAGATATTTTACCCACTGTATGTGGTATCTGTAGACTTGGATGCTGATGATGAATACGAATTTGAAGAGGAGGAATACTCAGAGGAGTTTCTAAGGGGTTTGGATAAGGCAGAAAGTGATGCTATAGCCAGTAAGTGGATTCTCCATTCAATTTCGGAGTTTTTCCTGATTTTCTGGCTGCCTCTTCACACAGAGCTTGAACGATTGAAAGCAGAGGCAACTGCATGCCAGAAATGTCTTAGAGACCTGCAGAAAGCTGCAAATCATCCCCTGAGCCATATGAACTTTTTTTTTTGTCGCAACATAGGATACTCACATCCCCTTATAGAACCATTCTTTAATCCACTTGCAGGACCCCTCTCGGATGCTGAGAGCGATGAAGATGATGACTTGGACTCCCAAAATGAGACTGAGACCTCACATGTGTATCACAATACTGGGAATGAACCAGCAGCACAGAGCCATAACACAGGTGATGAATCTGGAGGTATGTCTTACTTTTGACTCAGTTTCTTCATAAAAATTGAGACATTTTCCACCAGCATGGTTTAATAAGCCAAAATATATGCAAGACTGGCTGTACCGGTACTTTGTTACCATTATACACCCACTCATCCACAATAAAAATGGTGGCAAGGTCCTGCTCCAACTGCCAACATTCACAGAGTCAAAGCCTTATGCACCACCAACACTCTGGATCCGTTCTCCAGAACCAATCATGTCTCTCTCTGTGCATCGGTTTGAGCCCACCTTTCTCTTCCACCCATGCATCCTGCTTTGGCTTGTACATTTTTTTGTTGATGTATTATCCTGTCCCAACTGCGGTAAACCTCTTGAAAAGAATGGTGCACTACCACCTCATTGTGTTGTAGACCTTGAAGATTCATTCTACATCATTGCATGGGCGTATTATTGCCAGCAGGGCTGTCTGTCACATTTTCATGGGTGGAGCCCACATCTTCTAAACTCATTACCTCCATATGTGCGTTTGGCCTTTCCTGTTGTACTCTCCCGCAAAATAGGCCTGTCATGCAATGTTATTAGCACTCTCCGTGTTAGTAATCAGCATAAGATGGGACCATCTGGTGTTCGCTCACTACTGTTTGAAATGCACACCCATTGATTCAATGTCATACAACTCCAGTATTTAGAGTCACTTTTTGAGCGTGTCCAGACTCGAGAAGCAGCCAATGCAGCTGACTTGCACAGTTACCTGGATGCCTCCATGAAGGTTCCTCCAATTGGAAATTTCAGTGATGTAGATGGCTATGGTGGCTTCATTCCTGGTGAACACTATCTTGCAGCTATGTTAAACAAGGCTGTTGAACTGGATGAAGCTGATGCCAATCAGCATACATTGTTACTTGAACCAGACCAACTGGCTATTGATGACTCACACAAGGTCTGTACTTGATACAATTATATATTAACATCTTTATGTTTATTTAAACTGTTTTATTGCAGGTCAACAAGCATATTGCTAAAGTTGAAGGCATTAATGTTTTTGGTGCGATGTGGACATGCATGACCTCTCGCTATATTCAGTCCCAAGCATTGACTCTGACTAAGGCTCATGAAGAACGCATTGGTCCCCTGACAGGAATCTCAGAGTCTGCAAAATGATATGGGCACAATAACCCATGTATTGTTTTCTCAGATGATCCTATGAAGGTAAAATTCTATAATTGGCCTTGTATTTTTCTAAAACAGCTATTCTGATCTATAGGACAAATATCTGATAAATTCTGTATTTCCAATGCTCTCAAAAAATCTCACACCCATTGCTGAGGCTCATGGTTTGACTCCATTTGAGCTTCCATCAATGTTGCATCCAGTCACTCTTACCACTGCTGCAATCATTGAGAGTACTATGTCTTCATTAATGGCCCCACTTGATGCTGATGAAGATGCCTCTCTGTGCATAAGTTTTGATGCAGAATGGAACATGTCAAGGACTCTTGGAGTCTCTATCATTCAACTTGCACCCCATCAGGACCCACCTGAGATTTTTCTCATACCAGTACAGTATATTATATAATTGTAATGGCTATAAATTTTAATCTTTTATATTTTTAGGTTTATTGATTTGATAAGAAATCTCTTCCACCATCTCTCCTTCGCATAATAGTATCCAACCGCATATTTAAAATAGGCTCAGGCATCAAAGGAGATATGACACGGCTTAAAAAGCAGTTCTCACAGCTTTCAGGAAAGCCAATTGCAACTATTGATCTTAAAGACTATGCTATCCAGAGAGGTGCCATTCACCGGAAGGAGAGTGGAAGTCTTGATGCATTGGTTGAAAAGACATTAGAGAGATATCTTTCAAAGGAGGATGCAGTTCGAAAAAGTGAGCACTGGGAAGATGGAAAGCTCAGACCTGATTTGATTCAGTATGCTGCAACTGATGTTTTTGCATCCCACTGCATTTTTGGGAAGTTGTCGGAGTCACCACTGCTCAACAATGTCACTATCAATACACCAGCAGGGTCCCACATAGCTCTTCTTATTCAAGAAGGAGGTGATATCATTGCATATGGAAAAATTTCTGCAGACCAATCTTTGCCATTCAAGGGTGTTCATGTCAAAGTTCCAAACCAAAACTGTGTTGTTGTTGATATTGACACCCTTCTCAAACCATCTGCTGCTGCTGTGCTTCATATTGATCATTCAATAAATCATCATTCAACATCAAAGAATAGTAGGACCAAGCTAGGTGCATTTACTCTTGGGCAGTTGCAAGAGGCATCAATGTCATCAAGCTTTTCAATGGTTACAACAACATCTCTCCTAATATTTGACACTCGTAATGTGGTATGTTATAATAATATTATTTCTTTTCATTGTTGCTTATAGAACAACAGCATGATGCTGATGCTATGGAATCTTCCATCAATATACAGGAGCCTGTGCCATTTACAGAGCCTGTTCTTCCACCGGATATAGAGCCTGGACTGGAATCAGACAGTGATGAATCAGATGATGAATCATATCATGAACAGCTTCAGGAGGACTTCACCGATTCATCAAGTAATTTGACAGCACAAATGTTACAAGCCAATTATGAAGCATCAGTTGTACCAAAAGGTATAGTTTTACTTTGTACATTGAACCATATCCTAATATTAATCATTATTCCCAGGTCAAAAACGCACTCATAATTCAAGCATGTCTTTCTTGAAGAATACCGATGACTCAGGCTTATCCAAACTTCCTGGTCTTGAATTGTTCCACCAAATTGTCCAATCTCCACCTGATTTACAATCAACATATCAAACTATCAAAAAGGATATCTTTCATGCATTCCAAATGATTCCAACTCCATGTCATCATGGTGCTCGGCCAGAATTTCTCTGTAGTATGCATGATCATCTACTTCGGTGGGATCCTCTTATATGTGAGAGAGTTGATCATGTGTGTCAAAAATTTTTCAATCTCACCTTTGACAAAATGCTTGCTCAGAATCCCCGATTTATTGAAGAATGAACACCACGCTATGTTCCACCACCTAGTGTTCTGGTCCCATCTCTTTTGCATGTGTTTGAGACTTTTGGAAGGGCTATTGATGCTAAAACTGGAGCACCCTTGTTTTCAAAAAAATCATGGGCAAAGGCATATGCTGTACTGGATTTGGCTTGTGAGGGATATCTCTCTGATAACCTGGGAATTGTCCTGTATGAGAAAGCTGGAACTGATCAATATGGAATACAAAAGTGGAGGTGTACTCGGGGAACAAATAAGGTTGAAGGTGGTCCACATGGTGATATTTACAGGAAATTTGGTGCTCTCCATGGTATGTGCTTATATTACAGATTTTATTCTAATATTGACTATATTATGCCTCAAAGCTGGTCCATGTCTCACTGTCAACTGCCTAACTGATCACCGAACATGGTACAATCTCCAGGTGAAGTAAAGTTTAAATTATTAATTCCATAGCTAAATTTTTGATGCAGGCTTATGCACGGCATACATGCGATGTTGACTGGAGCTATCATCATGATCTTGGCCTGATCAACCGAACATCATTTCTTCTGAATTACCTCTCTGATACTGTAAAGGGTGCATCATCCTATTCTGATTGGATCAATGGTGACCTTTATGAGAGAACAATGGAACAATTTGGGGTTTGCTTGTTTCCAGGTATTTATAGGTTCTTTAAGTCTAAACTCTTGTGTCTGATATTCTTACTCCTTAGAGTCACTGCGGATTCGCTTTGGTATGGCATCATACAACAATGAAGCTTCCAAGGCATACAAACTCAATGCAAGTAACAACTGGCTGCAACAACGACAGGGTTTAGCTCTGCCTGTACTTCCTCTGACCACTCAAGAAGCTCGCCGTTACTTCTTTGCTCAGATACATGTTTTCTCTGTGAAGGCAAGCACTGAAGGTAAAGGCAAAGTTGATTATGAGGCATTTGCTCGGGAATGGAACCAGACAGCAGATGGAACTGAGCGTGTCTATGTCTCACCAGAGGTTCTAGCTGCATATTCTAAATCATGGGAGAAAGCAAACAATGTCCGAGCAACAGAAGAGTTGATATCTGATGGGCTTGAAGAAGTACGTCGCAGCAGCAAAGTATTTGCAGCTGCAGATCTTCCATTTCCAGATTTTTTGGCTCAAGATGCATCATTCACCCACCCAAGCCGAGGCATGATTGAAATAGATTCAGAACAGCCACTACCTCTGAATTCATCAATTTTGACAGCCCCCACTGCTTCACATTCATCCCGATTTACTGATACATTGATATCCTCCTATCCTACAGGCAGCAGCCCACTGCAATCGATTCCATTCCCTGCAATTAACCCTGCAATAGTCAACGAGCCTCCTACAAGTCCTCCTCCACCAATTCCAGCATCTCATACTGAACCATCCCTGGATGAGCCTCCTAGTGAGCCTCCATCGGATTCCATGGCCATAGTTGTTGGAAATGGTGATTCCGGCAGTCATCAGCACATATACACAGAAAACAAGAGTAAAAGAAGACATACTGTGCCCAGTGAGGAGAGGAAACACCGTAAAATGCACAGCTGTCGACGTTGCCATGATGCATTTTGCCCTGGGGGTAGTGACATTTTGCGGTGTCAGAAAGTACGTACTGTGCCTTGCCGATGGTGTGGGAGACTTGAGGGATGTCGAGGCGTTGACGGAGGGAGAAAATGTGCTATAGTAGAGACTTAAATGAGTGTATAGCAAGGTAAACGGCAGCAAGGAGTCAAATGTACGAATAGTGATCGGTATAGGCCTTAAAATATAACATGAACAAACAAACGTCGGTAGTCGCCCAATTTGGCATGCTAAATCTTTCTTTTTTTATTCTTTTTCTCCTTTTGGGCCTTCCGATACCCAGTGGAATGGACGGAAAACCCCGAGATCCCACTTGACCTAGATAAATGGGTTAGTCATGCGAGGTGAGCTCTTCGTCCGTTTTCAGGATGGTGATTTTCATTTTGCTCTCCTTCCTCCTTTCAGTCGCTAGTGATCAAGTGCTAGGGCAGTTTTCCATCAAACCTACGCATACATGTCCTGAAACAACACGTACCGCGTTTGTTCGTATTTGACTGACCTTTATCGATACACATGCTGATGATCTATCGCAGGAAGAGACTCATCATTTAATGAATAAGTATTATAATTGGACTTCTGGTCGCTTGAATGGTGGTTCTGTCTGGATCGACGCCGTGGGTTTCCTCGCAGCTTTGAACTGATCGCTTTCATGATTCGAGAAATCACAGAATGCTCTTGAAACGGTACATACCCTGATGTTGCAAAATAAACGAACAGATTGGGACGGCTTTGCGGATAATTCTTATCTCGGTCGGCACGCATTGAATACATCGTCGGACTGGCAAGCCTTTACGGGTGGTTATATTGATGATGCTGGTGTAGAGTTATTTTCCTCTCGCTTCTGTCTGCTTCTCAAATGTCCGCTTCAGTGGTGCATCCTTGATTTATGGGTCATGGCCGACTACAAGGCATTCAGAAGCGAAAACGGCGTCGAAGAATATCTCGTACCACTTCTTTTGAAATTTGCTCCTTCATACTTCTAATGGACCACAGATTAGTGCAGGTCAGCTCTATGACAAGATGGCAGACAATTGGGACGATACATGTAGGGGCGGAGGTGATCCTTTTCACAGATGCGATGTTTGTAAACCTGAATTCGACTAGTATGGTGGACGACCGATCACGGCTATAAGAATGCGATTACAAACGAGCTTTTTTTGACGATTTCTGCTCAGGGTAAGCTTGATATTCTGAATTGAAGGCACCCTAAGGATTCATCAAATATGGTCCACTGGCAGGATATCTTAGGTTCGACAACGAAACATATTTGGAGAATGCAAAAAAGGTATAGTCGTAGAATTTGTTGTCTATGGGACGCAAGAGTTCATCACACAATTTACAGACCTGGGCTTGGTGTAATTCCATGACGGGCTCGATGATCTAGGCACTGACACTGTTCATACAGTAGAAGCTTCTGGAATGCGCAACTCTGAAGGTCTCTATAATGACGGTTTGGATGGTTCGTGCATTAACAACGGCGAAGTATGTAGATGACCCTGTAGGTTCAGTAATGGATTTTCTGATTACTGTTATAGACTACGTGGACTTACAATCAGGTGCGCTCAACGCCTCAGGACACGCATAGATTGACCGGCTCGTTACTCCGCCGCAGGGTGTTCTGGCGTCGGGCCTCGGCGCACTCTGGAAAGCCACAGGAAACAAAACTCTCTTGGAAGAGGCCGAGATAACCCTGGATGCGACGATCAAGCACATGACCGTGAACGGAGTGCTGAAAGAATCGTGCGATAGTGCCATTGAAACTGATAATCCTTGTGATACCGACCAAGTAGGCCCTTTTTTTATTCGTACGGATGTAATGCTAATTTATCTCTTCGAGCAAACGTTCAAGGCGTGCATGCTTCATTCCGTGGGTCTGTGTCTGACTGAAGTATAATTCAGGGAATCTGGACCAAGCACCTACAGTATTACCTCATTTTTACAAATGAGAAAGAAAAGATAGCTAAATATGGCCCTGTTTTGGGAGCACAAAGCCATGCAGTGATCGAGTACGCAACAAATGCGACTGATGATATTAGTAATTTGTGGTATGCACCGGATGAGGTAAGTCTGCTTACTATATGTAGTCGCGCTGTTGGTACTGATTGAACTAAAATTGAAGGGCAGTGCAATATATAACGTTAAGAGTTTGCCTAGTGGCATTATGGCACATGTAGCTGCAGCTCAGTTCGACGGCTGTGAAGGAGTGGTTTCAACTTAGTACTGGTGTGTCAATATATTCCGTGAATCGGTGAAGGAGACATATTATGGCCTGTAGCACTGAGGAGATCTGCCTGAGCATACTGGCACGACGTCACCCCTGCCATCACGTAGAAAGTTCAAGCCGAACATGAGATTAATCGCAAGGATAGGGTAAGTTCAACAGACTGCAAACACCAAGTTCTGTTTATACGTTCCAGGAGATAAGTATTCATATATGTAACATTCGCTGATGAAATCACAACATTCATCGTTTATCTTTCTTGCGCGTTGTTGAGTAGGCGTAAAATGTTGAGGACTGCATAATGGGAAGCTGTCAGAGCAGAGCAAAGCGGCGGATAGACACCTACATAGATTGATAAAGCTGTCAAGGAAATGACTCGTCAGTAGGCCGAAAAAAGCTGTTTCGAAAAGCTTACTCCAGGTAAAGACTGATCGATCCCATGATATATTCGTCGGGCGATAGCTTCGCATTGATCATGTACGTGTCGTAGACGACGTATCCACTGAATAAGAGACATCCGAAGATAGCGTAGATGAGGTCCATAGTACGTCCAAAGGGAATGAAGATACCGACAAAGCCGGTCATGCCTGCGGGACACGTTTACAATAAGCAAGTGGTGATCGTTGCTGAATACATACACAATGCGATGAGGCCACCGAAAAGGAAAGGTCCCATCCCTTCAAAGTCATACTAGAACACACGAGGTATCAGAGAGTGATCCACGTTACACGCTCTAACTCTTACCTTTGATTGGAAGGTGAACAGGGTCAGACCAATGAACACTCCCAGAGTAATGAGCCTAGAAAATCAATCAGCGATTTCTTTCGGTATATCGATAGAGAACTGACAAGGCTTGAATAACAATGTCAGTTCGGTAAAAAGCAACTACGACTCCCAGCGTGAAGGCCTCCAAAACAGTAAAGGTTGAAAGTAATAGAAGATTGAGAGGATGATCGTGACGCTTCCAGTACAAGAATCCGAGGTTGACAAGTGTTCCGAAAAGAGGAACATAGAAAGACCAGGAACTAAGTGACGAGTCAATGCCAAAACAGGTTGCTGATGAGTTGCAACATACTGTGAGACGACCCAATCAATTGTGGAGGACGATTGAGACATGACACCCGAGACGATACATGTTGCAAGCTTTGACAGGTGTGAGAAAATAACACAGAGCATAACAGAAACTCAGGGCTCACTATTTGACAGACTGAATGCCGTCGAGTCAGTGCTGCAGTGTTACAACGAGAGCTGTGGTACACTCACGAAGAATAGTGTACACTTTGCGGACGAACGCCCTTCGGATCTCAGGGGCACTTTCGGCTACGCTGACACCGTACTATTAAGTGCCAAGGGTTAATGAAAACGCCCAAAGAAGCTGACATGGCGACTTACCTTGAAGTCATCAGGGAGGTCGCCTGCCTCGGGCTGGTCGTAGAAAGCGCCACCTGAGCTGCTGCTGACGAGAGGGTCACGAGGGTCGTTGCTACGATTAGCCTTAGGGGTAGCACCGTAAGAAGGAGGAGGGACTGGATATTGGCTCATGATGGTTGTATAGTACGATCGCTTACTTAGAGCGCCCCTGGAACTTTCCTCGCGTATGTAAGCGACCCACGTGCAAGGGTGGCACAGCCACTGACGGGTATCCCTAGAAATTGAAATTCCTTTCAAATTTTTGCCCTCACTTCGACTCGCTTCATTTCATTCGGCGACCGCGTTGGTCGATGTTCGCCTTGCGGCAATGTCTAGGGACTGCTCGTGGATACGCATCTGTTGCTAAAAGACTTCAGAAAATCGCTCGTAAACTCAGTCCACCATCACCTCTACTATTGCCATGGCACGGAAACGCGATCGAGTCTTTCAAGAAGGCTGTGGACAAAGACGAAGAAAGGAAGCTGTTGTTCAACATCTATCCTCAGATGGAAATGACGAACATCTTGAGAGAGCTGCCTGAACACATTCCACGGACCGATGAGAAGTGTACTATTCTGGTACTGTGCATCGCGGAGAAGCGCATGTTTGAACTTTTCAAAATACTGGAAATGCGGTATCCAGACTTGAAGATTGTATGGGAAGGCGCACATGGAAAGCCCTCAGCTCCTGAGGATGCAGACTTGTAAGTCTGGTTTGTTTCAACAATGCAATTGACTTCTCATTATCTATTAGAATGTTAACGACAATAAGAGGATTTACCAAGGAGCACTCGTTTAAGCGTCTTTTAAACTCGCGTGTACAGGCGGTTATTCTTGACGAAGCTCAGCATGGCGGGAAATCATTGTTAGTACCTTAACAGCTATATGGATTGTAAACTTTCTTACATGTTTCGCAAAAGTTGGGCTCGACTTTCATGGCGATTCGGTACCAATGATCCGTTCCCCTGGATTATAGGTCTGACGTCCTTGCATCCCAAGCAACTCCAAGCTCCTATGGAAATGAACGCGCACTTCAAATCAATCCTCTACAGACGCGATCTACTCGACGAATGCAAGGAAAATTGGTTTGTTCATGTTCTGGATGCATGGACGTCGTTCTAAAGCTTCTTCTAATAATACAGGGAGTGCGAAATGCGATTCAGCACCATTCCGGCGCATATAGGACTGACGAAGCTTGAATCCTGGAGATCAAAGTTCAGAATCGAGGAACTCTCGCCTCTGATGTCGACGCCCGAAGTTATCTCGACCATTGTGAACGCATGGGCAGAGCACTCTGCTTCGAGGAAGTCGACCATCATACAATGTGTGGACTCGTCTCATTCTCAGGCCCTTGTACATGCTTTCGAGGAACGCCAAGTCGACGCTAGGGTCCTCGGAAAGAAAGGCGAAAACATGGAAGTTTTCAGATCCGGCGAATTCCCCGTCCTTCTTGTGGAAGGTTAGTGGAATATTTCGCTAATTGGAATATTAATTTTGGAATATATAGTCTTATTTCTTCCATAGATGCACAACGCGTCACAAACGCTAATCATGTTGACCTGGTGATTCTCGCTAACCCAGTCAATTCCCCAGGTACATTTCGTCAGATGGTAAGATATTCACTTCATCTGCTATACTGCGGCTCATCGACGCAGTTTTTAATGGGCACAATGGCGTCCCCCGAAACAGGCAAAACAGACTGCCATGTAGTGGAGATGGTTGATACTGCACGCACACGAAGTAGTGGTCTAGACTGGCCCCCAAGCCCTATAGCGCATACACTGTATACCTGGACGAAATTGAACCCAGACCAGCCGCTCAATAGTACGCACAAAAGGTTCTTTGACTTTTGCCCCCTTTACCATTATTTCATAGATGCTACCATCGATGATATCAGGGAGCTCATTGGTGGACCCTCCCACATCCCATTGCCGGACCCTAAAAACCCGCTTCAGAGAAGGCTAGAACGAGCCCAGAAAGTCCAGGAGCGCCAACAACAGGTTTCTGTGGTCACGGAAAACGGCAAACAACTTGAACTGGATGTCGTTTCCACAGCATCAGAGGACGATGTATCTGAAACTAGAGTGGAGCGCGACCTCAGGGTTCTTAACTATATGGAAGATGTTCTATGGTTTCACTGTGGTAGATGTGTATATGTTACCGATTTGGGCGAACGAGGCTACATCGTGGTTGCGGCAATCGACCCGGATGGTGGGCATAAGTTTCTGTTGTGATGCCTAGTAACTAATAATTTTGAAGACGGGATTCCACAGCTTCGATATCGTGCTATTTACGATCCTCATCCACTTGACGGAGGTGCCATTCTTGAAATTACAAACACACGGGGAGATATGATCCTCAATTTAATCAATTTAACACCTGACGAAGGTCTTTCGATCACCAAAACCAAGGGTGTCGTTTACAGATACATAATGGAGGCGATGAAGATAAGGTGAACGTTTACATCGTCTGACAGTCGAACTTCGTGTTGATGTTCGACCTAGACCGGCTATTCTGCGAGGATGGGAGAGAACTGGCATTAACACTCGACAGATGGCAGCTATCAAACGCCTTTGGCCTGTGGAAACGATCGAGGATGTCCGTGTCAACGGGGAGGGAATGCCTAGGGACGAATTTCTGACTTGGATGTCTCGTCTCAACGGATCATCGCTATTGGCTTGTCTGCGAAGCGGTATTCCTAATGAAGTCTGTGTATATTTATGTACTCGCATGCAAAAATTCAACCTCTATTTCCAGGAACATCCCTTTTTATCCGAACATACGATTTCGAACGTGGCAAACAGGTTGCGAAGGGGATCGCGGGTAATATTTATCGCCAATCCTACGCAAGTCCTTTTATTGACCTGATACAATAGAAATGGGACGTCATCCGAAGTACGAGGATTCTCAAAAGACAGACTAAGCTCAGGAGGAAGGTCATGAAGAAGAAACGTCTAAAAGAGAAGAAAGAAGCTGACATGGAGCGAAGGGCAAAAAAGTCAACTAAAAGCCCGACTCCCTAGTTGTTCTTGGCCCTGAAGAGGTAATGCCCAACACCCCATCTGTGCGGTAGGACTTTAGCACTGAGTCCGAAGAGATGGAAAGGGAAACGCACTGTTGTCCGTTGTCCATATTGAACAGCTCGGAGCAAGCCATGTAGAATACACGGAACCTGTATGAAGCTACATTTAGCACGGATTTGTGCATTCGTGCAAAATTTAGACCTGACCTGTAAAATGCCTTAACTCCTTCAATTGGATCTTTGCCTTTGGATATAGCATCTTCTCGGAGTTCCTTCAGACAATCTAACTTTTGAGTCAACTTCTTTGTCCGAGAGAAGAGCATGCCGGGTACCTGCGGCATTCTTGTCTTGCAGCTTCAGCCAATCTTCTAGCGTTTTCGAGTAGCTAACGCCCGATAAGTACCAGCTTCGAATGAGGGTGAGATCAGACTGGAAGAACAACTGAAAGAGCGATCGTTTTGTTGGTTGGAGTAACTGACCCGGTAGGACGTTACCAACTTACCAAGAGGTCATGAGATGGCATTGTTCCGCCTGGGGAAAGTCAGTTTATATGGTCTTTAAGCGAGGCAGAGTCTGACCAGAGAAGAAATTACGCGCCATCCAGCCATCGCCTTCTTCGAAGTGGTACGGGGTTATGCGATGACAGAAGATATGGACGAATAACAAAGCCTCGTCTGAATGGTCGTTACTCGAAGAGCGCAACCAGGTTGAGACTTTCTTGAGTAACACCTCGTAATTCTTCATGTGCTCAAACATCTGCAAACCAGTCAGGAAAGAGATACAATCACAAGTCGAGATACTTTGACCTCGATGGAAAGAATTCTATCAAAACTAAAGCGACGGATTTAGTTCCATCGGTGAGATAATGTGTCCGATACGTACTGCTTTGAACCAGAGAAGTCGAATGTGTTGACGTCTGCCGTAATAATCTGTCGGACGTATTGTATTCATTAGACGATCTTCAGGTGATGTGGGAGCTAGAGTCCACACCTCTACGTTGGAGAAACCACGCTCCTTTGCCGTTGCATCTATGTGTGCTTTTTGGGTAGCAGAATTAGAGAGACCAGTAATCTTTGCATTGGAATATTTCTATATTCAAAACGGAATTTCAAGGCCTATGGAACGAAGTACTGAATATTCTTACCTTTGCTAAGAAGAGACTCAAGCTACCCCAACCTGTCGTTTCGTATCAGCTCGGATGTATGCTGGAAGTCCTTCTTGGTAGCGCACCACATCCCAGGTCTAAAATATCCAGCCCATCACGCAATTTGGCCTTCTCACAGTAGCTTTCGAACATGAGTATTTCAGCTTCTTCAAGAGTCTCCTTTCCAGTGGGATATAGACACGAGGAGTATTTTCCAAATGGACCCAGCGTTGACAAAATAAATTTGGTTGAGACCTATCGACTTTGATGATAAGTAGACACGAGAAATCAAAATTTGGAAATACCTCATAGTGCTGCTCATTCGCTTTTTCTGGAACGTCCGCAATTGTCCCTCTCGCGCGAACGTCCTCTACCCACTTCATTTTGGCGGCATGATTAGCTTCGAACGATCCAAGATCTATTTCACGCAGCCTTTGGCGACAAAGAGCACGAATGACACGTCGTAAGATGAAGTCCGGGATCCAGCCCTAGGCTGGAGTTGAAGAGACTATTGGAACGATAATGTGAAGAAAAGTACCCTGTCAAGGAGGTCGTAGCCTATGTCAAGCGCGTTCAGCATATTGTTCCCTGAATATGAATTGTAAGTTGTGGTCGGACAAATTGTGATTTGAAAATAGATTTGATCACCGACAAATGCCGTGTTACGCAGGAAACCCCTCCGGGCTCCCCGATTGTTTCCTTTCTTTTTCAGAGATCGATATACTTACAGATAACTGTCTATGAAATGATACAAATATTGCTGCTATTGCTCAGGCCATGCAATGTCTAAACATCTAATACCTCCAAATGGTACTGCTGAGATTGTCCAAGATCATAAAGGTATAAAGTTAGAGTAAATATCTAGTTAACTTGAAGCGCCAGAAAGCATGCTTTTCTTTCGTCGCCATTGGGGCGGAAAGGTCCTTTGATCCAGGAGCTTGTCCGTGGAACGTTTGATTGTCTGGTTTGCAAGGTTGAGGTGTTTGTTTAGCTATGAACAGGATAAGCACACCAGTTTATCGGGCTCAGGAACTTCCTCTGGCGCAAAAATCTGGCATAAGAATATCAATAATAGCTCGACTCAGATGTAACGAGATGTACCTTGTGCCCATCTTTTCCCGTATTTACTTGCACGATGGCAGACGGGACACTGGTTTCGGCATGGCCCAAACCTTGTGGTGCTCTTGCGGCAGATCGTGAGGGAAACCGTTTTGGCAGGAGGACAGGCGATACCGCCGGCATATCGTCGTATCCGTTCATGATGTGTCCACGAGCCTTATCAATGCTTAGTTGATGAAGGTAAGTTCGGCTGGTTGTAACCGCAAATTGTAGATTGGGAACATCGTCGCCGTTAGTGTTTGGGAAACCAGACGAACAACTTGATCCCTCTACTCGCGCGGCGAAAGCTTCCGTTCCACGGAATATCAGCGAGCCTGGAACCGGGTTTCTGATAGCTCGTCCACGTGTTCGTGTTGAGCCAGTCAACTCTAACTGATATCGTTTCTGGGCTCTGGGGGTCGCGTCAGGAAAAATTTCCAATCAGTGTCCAGCTCAGAAATTTGCCACCTCAGCTCTTTCCGCCTCGCGGCATTGACTTGCTTTTGCTAGGAAAGTTGTTGGTGCAGTTTCTGATGAGTACAACAGTACCTCACCTTTTCTGTGGCTGGCAGTCGGGGCATGATGGTGATGGGAAAGAAGGGAAGGACATGTTGACAGAATCCTAGCTTCACGTGATTGAACGTTATATACGATACCGGTCCACAATTGCGCCGTTCCACATTTGCTTAGTGAAGAGGCGCGTCTGCCGGTCAGTTCCTTTGAGAATGTTTGTATACACCTCGAATGCCGTCCAATATTGTGGACGCAAATTCACTCAAGCCCCCAGACCTTCCCAATTTGGTAATAGGATGTCCTAAATATCAGGTATCATGGCACGCCTTAAGGATAAGGATGATATATTTCCTCTAAGTATTACAGGGACACATCGCTATCATATACCTCATGTGCGTCAAGGTAAGCCCGCAGCATACTGGGATGGACACCATCGTATATCTTTGCGTCTAGGTAGGACTGCTTGAAATGCGTGGACACAGGGTCAAATGCATTCCTCAATGCAGACAGGACAGCACTGGCAGTCTTTTGCAAGCTCCAAATTGTCACAGTCTTGAGGCGTCGGTTCATATTGGCTTCAGTGACATGATAAGCCAAGGCGTCATACATCTGCGATTGGAAGTCGTCAGTACATATTTTCACATCGTAGTAGTCGGTAGTTAGACGCCACCTTTAATGAAATTTCATCCATGAGACCAGCTAAACAGGTCAGTCAATATTGCATATCGTAGAATCAAACTTTATACTTACAATCCCAGAGCTATGGATATGATGGTCAAAATGACATCAGACAAATAAAGCAATCGGTTACTCACAGTCCATGAACCATCGAAATCGTCAAGATTTTTGACCACTCGACAGTGTATAGGAACAAGCGTTCTGTTCGCACTGCATCCGACGAAGTGAATAAACTACCAAATGAGGCTGAAAAGACTCTTACTTCATAAATGCAACAATGGGTCTGACTAGAGCATTGTTGACATAAGATAGATCCCCAGTAAATAAGGGGATCGCAGCCTTGACATCCCTAAATCGCAAATCGATATCCACTATAACGCTCGGCGTATTCCGTCCCTCGTCCTCACTAGGCGCAAGGTCTTCCGGGGCGGTAAGCGGAGGTTTGACTAATTCTCTTTGACCAGGTATCAGCTCTAATGTCGGGCTTGAAAAAGAGGTGGAGATAGCGTCGGCGATCTCTCCTAGAAGAGCGTTAAATTGTAGGCTATCCTTAGGATCTCGAGGGAACTTGATATCGAGTACAGCGTCTACTTTGCCAGAGGTTATCCACGAGATCGGACCCTCCATGGATGTTGAATGCTGCAGATGATCTACGTTCACACCATCGATCCTGATGCGAGACTGAAAAGATGGTCAGTACAATAACACGATGAAAAATAAGAGGGGCATTGACCATGCGTGCCCAGTCAGCGTCTTTCAGATCCATCTCCGTAGTCCGACCGATACTCTGAGGTTTGTGCAAGCTAAGAAGACAGTTATCAAATTGACCAACAATATTCTCAGCGCATAGAAAGTCATAGAACAGCCATCGCTTCCTGAAACAACGAATATCGGCGCGGAATATAGATGCTGTGTACGGACGAAAGCCTCCTGGTTGATACACAGTAATGAGAAGGTCCTCGATTTGCAGAGATTTTAATTCAAAATCTCCCGGTTGATATGTGTGCCGATAGTCCGCCGGATTCAGTGGATTATCCGGGTCCCATGTAACTGATCTGCGATCTAGGAAAGCCGTCAACACAAACAAAATGATTTCAGGCATCGTCTTACCAAGGACCCCACGGACGCCTCTCACGACCGCATCCTCCACTAAGCCCTTGCCGTCAAGCCACCTCCAAAGCGACAATGTCACATCGATAGAATCGACGTTGAGATCAAACATAGACCAATTGAGATCATCATGGGAAATGTTGGACGCTTCCTCTTCTTCCTCCACTCCATGATTGGCTGGGTGATCGCTGACATCGTAGCCAAGCGCAGCCGCATGTCCAATACTTTTACGTGAAGGAACGGCAATCGTCGGACGTCGAGAGACGTACACATTCTTGAATGAGATGCGAGAATCCTTCCATTTTGGTACTATGGCGGACTCGAATATGATGGTGACACCAGTCTCCGATGTGAGATAATCACTAATAGCGCGTGCAACGAAGTCTATTAAGGAAATTCAAGTCAGGCCGAGAACAGTATCTCTCCACTTACTCTGCAACCTCAGACTATTGGCAATGGCAAAGATCACGGAGAAAAACGTCGTGCTACAGATCATGAGCTGGAGGTAGAAATGTAACGGGGGGAAGATAACACACGTTCCAATCAGTATCCATATTGTCTGGCTCATTACAAACCAGGTCACGAAAGCTGAGATATCGTCGGCGTTGAACTTTCGAAAAGACTTGATTGTGAACCATTTAAAGCGGACATTCATCCGCTGCCAAAATCCATTAGCCACCTTCAGAAAATCATCTCGGCTGGGTCGATGAAGATGAGGAAGTGATGCTGCTAGACGCCGAAAGAATCGTGAATAGTCCTCTACGTCATACGCCAAGGGGGGAGGAGAGGTTGGCCCTTTCGACCTCTCGCCAAAAGAATCCGACCTGTCCTGAGTAGAAAGGGTGTTTGAGGGTAAAGGAAACTGCGAGGGTGTTGTTTGAGATGGGGATGAGACCGTGTTGTGAACCTCGGACGAAGAGTCAGAACTTTCTCGATTGACCTGGTCGGAGGTCTTGACATTCTTCTCAGTAACGAAAACGCCCCTGTCATTCGATAGATCGTCCATACCAATGGATGAAAGTCTCGCAGATATATGGGAAGACTTTGTACTCGAGGACGAAATCGACGGCGGACCACGCGTTGAAGAAGGTAAAGACTTGCCAAATGGCGTTGACTTCCGACCCAGTTCTGCCCCAGTCTCGCCGACGGGATTGCTTTTCTCCTGCCTCGAATCCGGGTTGACATTTTTGGGTGAGAGGGAGGATGGGGAAGGATCCTGTTCTGCAGTATTTGGCTGTCTATGCGAAATTTCATTAGACGTATGGGTAAGACCAGACCCTGATCTAGGCGCAGACACTGTTGTAGACGGTGGGAAAGAGGGTAGAGAAGACGACCCAGGATATTCAGGAGGTCGTGCATGGTTCGTGGGATCTGGGGTAGGCGGGGGGTCCTGAGGGTTCCTTGGAGAATTATCGTTGACCATGCCCCATGATTGGTTACGAGATTTCCGTGACCGCGATGCTACACATGAAGAATGAAAATGATGGAGTTGTCCTGGGGCGTAGGTCAACGACAATGAGCCTCCAAAATATTCTCTTCGCGGTAATGGCGAGTTCCTGTATGGCTTCGAAACAGTGGATTTCTTCCAACTAGACGCAATCCGGACCTGGAAGAATTTACGGATAATGCCATACCGGTCATAATTTTCCTGGCTAGACCGTCCCAATGGCGTGGCAAGCATCCGCCCAAAAAGTCTCCCGCTTGTGAAAGAGGTGAGAGACATCATGTCCCTCGACAAGAGTGGTCGGGCGACCGAGATTGAGGTTCATGGCGAAAATGGAGAAACCTCCGTCCTCTGCCGGAATTGGCAAGCACGACCATACAAATTCGGGCCGGTTACCGACCGCCTCCACTAGTTCGTCCCAGTCCTCACCCTAACCTGACCCCTCTGCTACGGAGCATTGTCGAAATCCCAGGACTATTTTTGTTCCTTCATTTCGTCTCAAAAGAATAATCAAGGAACATTCCAATTCATCATCGTAAAGCAGTACGCTCAGAGAATGGATCAAGAATAAGATGTTCGTTATTGAATAAATGCTCGGGCTGCGGGCATAATATATCAATACGTGGTGTTTGTCCAATTCTTCCAATCCGAGCCCAAAACAGACGACTTGGAAATAGCAGCAGAGATAGCTGTGTAATAAAGGCGTTCAGAGGTATCCGACCCATTGCCGGTGTTGCCGTACTCGGAAAAGATTCTACGAGATTGTCATGAAAATGCCACAACTTGAAACGATCATGCACGTACGGCGTTGCGTTACTTGCTAAGGTTGTATAGCCCTTTGGATTGATTAAATCTGGCAATTCACTATTCTGGAACACGACCCGCGCCAAGACTCTCCAAGGGCGTCCAAGATAGACCTTTTCGGTTAAGTCACTGGTAGAGGAATTGGCTTGAACAATCACGGAATTATCAATGACATAGTAGCTGGCGTCTGACGCCTCCGAGCGAGAGTTCGCGGTGATCGCCCCAGCACCATTACTTGCAAGTGTGCACTCGCCGAACCACGCTGAAGCATCTCCGTAGATGTAGTCAACTGCGCCTTCAATATAGCAGTTACTATAGTATTGATAGCCACCATCGGCTAAAAGGGTATCCTGACACAATATCAGAACGCACAATAGAACAGAAGAGGAGGAAGGGATAACCTGGTAGCCCGTGAAACTAGAACCATAAAAACCTTGCTTGTTACCTCGAGCGGCAACTGCGGTCGCCTGCTTGCCTTGTCCGTAGGTATTCTACAGTCGAATCGATACTTACACAATAGAAGATGGAAAGTAGATCCGAAATAAATACCTTAACGATGCAGTTATAAAGGTTGAAACCATCTTTTTCAGCTCGAAGCGTTGCACACGCATCGTTACCACCGTTATCCTGAGCATTCAAGTTGTTTGTAATAGTCACAACATTCGACTTGTAGGTGCCGATGCTGTTAAAGAGTCAAATGCCAAACGTAATTAGGACAATTTTCTCCCAACTGAAAAAGACGTACTCTTCCGTATAGCATGATATAGTGACATCCGCGACAGTGATGTTCACCTGCTCTTCATAAGTGCCTGGATATATGAAGACAGTTTCGCCACCAGAGAGGGTAGCTACGGCTGCACTTATGGTGCTGTATGGAGAAGTAAGCGTATGTCAGGGAGTCGTAGAAGCCCCACGAACCTGTATTCACCGCTCTTCGTACCGGACTGTCGGACGACGACAGCGCCATCTGGAGGGGAGGTTCTGGATGTTGCGAGGGTGAAAGAGACCAAGGAAAGAAGGTAACAAGATAGTAGACCACCGGTGTGAATCATGTCGATAACTCCAGAGCGGAAATCCTGAATTTGAGAGTCTAAGCCACGTAGTAAATCTTCGTTTATGAGGGGTCCACAACGCATCTCATCATGCGCATTTCTCGGGCCGTTGTTGATCCAAACATCTAGAAGTACGCCTGCGCATATGGATTTTGAGTAATCGAGCAGGAGAAAGAATCCAAGTTTCTTCCGCGCGACTGCTGGACTCAGACACGAAGGTTCCTGTAGTGCGCTCTGACAGCATAATTCGCGTGCTAAACAGAATTTCTAGCTCATGAGAGCCGTATATCTTACGCGTTTCAGCGTCAAGTGCATCATCTCCATTGACAACGCGTAAACAGATCGAAAGCAGGAAAATGTATGGTGAGACCTTGGGAGAACCCAAAGCGGTTACTTCGGAACACGTGAAGGAAACGGCCCGCATTTCCGGCCGAAGTCTTCCCGTGCATTTTCCTGTTTGCTATCCGAGTCTATTTAGGCGTTTGTCGGTGAAGTACGACACATACGATGTCTGGGTTCTCGTATTCTACTAAGTCTGCTTAACACCTAAACTGTACTGTCAGGTTCTTAGTGGAGCATCCTTTCATTGTCATGGCGGTCGCCCGGAAAAACTTGTATTCCCCGACCACCAGAAGAATTCTCTCCGTCGTTCAAGTGCTAAAATTCCACATGCTCAGGCTTGTTTCGTGACTATATGTTGACTCAATGGCGGCCCGCCTCACTATGAAACCCGTTCCTTTAAAGACTCGCCAGCCTTGATACGGCCCGCCTGGACGCAAAAATGCTAGCCTTCTTCATTCTCTTATGCTCGGTCTCTTTGTCTGCTGTCTCTGCTACACCTTTCCCGCTAGAGCCAACACCTACTCTAGCCAAACGCGCTACCTGCACGCCTGCTAGTGCGCAATCATCTTCGACTGATGATGTTCCCGCCATTGAGTCCGCCTTCGCTACATGTGGAAATGGGGGTGTGATTGTCATTGCGGCCAACACCACTTACGCCATTCGCAGTACTCTATCATTCGGTACGATTCTTCTCCCCTACCTACTGTTATATGTCATAGTTAAGACGATGTGCTGCAGCTGGCTGCAAGGGATGCGAGTTCCGGGTCGAAGGAACCATGAAAGTATCCTCTGACACCGATTACTGGGACGGCGTTAGAGCTGTCATGCTACTCGACGATATCAGTGGGGCGACTATCCACTCAACCACGAGCTTAGGTCTAATCGACGGTAATGGCCAGGTAAATAAACACTATTATGCCGAGGCATCATTTTACAGGATAAAAAATCTTTTGTAGCCATTCTGGGACGTGTTCGCGAACAACAGTGATTTCGACAGACCCACCTTGATGTATATTGACGGCTCTAGCGATATCACAGTTGAAAACCTCCGTTTCAAAAATGCTCCGAATGTGTTCCATTCTGTTGTTGGCGGATCCACCAATATCATCTATTCGGGTTTGACTCTCACAGCAGCTAAGGCTGACGATGACGGTGCCGAACCTAAAAATACCGACGGATTCGACGTTGGAAAGTCCACATATGTCGAAATCACCAATACTACCGTTACCAATCAGGATGATTGCATCGCATTCAAGCCTGGGGCTAATTATGTGACAGTCACTGATATCACCTGCACAGGGTCCGTAAATCAGAACGAGACATGAGAAAGAGAGCTCATTACATTCCTATAGGTCTCATGGTCTGTCGGTTGGAAGTCTAGGCGGCGGCGCAGGCTCAACGGACAATGTAACCAATGTCTACGTCAACCATGCAACCATGATAGATTCGACGAAAGCCGTTGGAATCAAGTTATACCAAGGTCAGACTACTGATTTCGACTGATTCACCGGCAATAACCCACGTTCGTTCAGGCGGCTCTTCCCATGGAACGGCCACTGTAAGAAATGTTACTTACAACGACATCACTGTCGATGGATGCGACTACGCTGCTCAAATCCAATCCTGCTACGGCTCTGATACCACCGCAGAGTGTACTGCTGCGCCATCGACTGCTACGCTAACCGATGTCCATTTCACCAATTTCAAAGGCACAACTTCAAGCAAGGCATGTGCTTCTCGTCGTCTCGTATTCCAGCGTAGAATCTGACAATGCCTCTACAGTATGCCCCCGTCGTTGCCAATCTTAACTGTCCCGGCAATGGGACCTGTGATATTTACTTCAGTAGCTTCAATGTCTCGTCTCCTTCGGGCAAGGCATCAATTTTATGCTCCAACATTGACAACAGTGATTCGGGTCTGTCATGTTCGGGTAGCGCGTCTGGATAGATATATGCAATATCATGGCTAGATTATTCCAAGGCCATTCTGCCAGCGATGACAGTGACGTGAAGGGAGACTTGCGAAAGAATTAGGGTGGGTGTACCTTCTTGTTGGAACCCATTAAAGAAAGTGCGCGCAAAAAAAGGAATGGATCACTAGCATGGAAAAAAAACCGGTTGATATTCTTGTCCTATCTGCAACATATTAACATCTTTTAGCGAGACTTCGAAGTTGGGACGTCGCACAGTAATAGTCGACAAATGAATATCCGTACATTGGTATGAAGTCCCGTATAGAAACGAAGGCAAACACAATCTGCCAAAGATGAAGTTTAGCCAGTGAAATTAAGAAGTAAAGGAGAGTATTACTCTGGCCCAAAAGATGTAGATTGCTGACCTGACAACCAACAAAACCGCGAAAGTCCTTGTCTTTGCTACTTCATGCAACACACGAGTCCCATGCTTTCCCCTACCAACATCAGAATTCGCAGGCCAGCTGAGTGCAGTTCAGATGATCATCTTGTCATCATCTGAATCCTCCCCCGGTCTCTCGCTCTTTTCAGCGTGGGCTCTCAAGCCAGGCTGTTCCCTATAATTCACGCATAGCTTCATTTTCAACCAGACCTCCCTCGCCGACTCAGAAGCAACATTTCTCGCCTGAACCAAGTCCTTCTCCTCGAAACCACCAGAAAATGACCGCCAATTCGTCCAAACGCACTTGACGACCTCATCAAGTCCGTCAGCGAAAAGGAATGCGAAGCATCCCCCGGCATCTAAAAGTGCTGCTTCTTCGCCGGATGGATCGACGATGAACTGTTTAGATGAAGCCAATCGGCCAACGGTGACGGCGCATACTATGCCTTTCATCGGTACGGAAGCTGCGTTGAGAAAGGCGAGCGTGCTGGCGTTGATCATCGCCGCTGTCAGTCCATCTTTCCAGGCCTTTGGAGGTAAGCTGAGGGCCTGAACAACTAGCTGAACGAGCGTCCTAGGGTTTTGGGTGAGGAGTAAAGATGGTGTCAGAGCAGAAGCGATGGCGGATGCTAGTGATTTGGATTCCGTCGCTGAAACATTGGAAAGCGGACGCAAATGAACGTCCAGCGTAGCTTTTGAAGGATTTTCCGCGGATAGGCGAACTTCGATAGGCCCTGACAGTGACGCCAGCGCTGTATTTTCAGGTCCTGGATATGTCTTGAGCAATGGTCATACTAACATTTTGTAAGAGATTCACCGAAGCCAAACCGTGCAGACCCGTCCACACGGGCTAAATCGTCGAACTCGACACTTAAATCGCGCAGATCATTGTTTTTTTCGTCCATCGCGTCGGGACATGGGAGGCAGAGAAAATGTTGCTGATTTGGGTTTGATGTGTGGCTTGCCGGGAAGTCGGCCCGAAGGCATACGCGAACTTTCGAACATCCATGTACGTATTTATCCTCAACTGACATCTTGCAGATGAACCACGTTCATGATCGTAATCATTAATTGATAAATACACAAGAACACAGAAAGATCAGAATGTGATCTTTCAATGGGATCATTCAAAAGGGCAAATCGAGGGTGGCCGTTACAGTCAACATCTTCACAATACCGTCGATGGCGATACCTATATACTCGCTGGTTAGCATGGTGTGTTGAATGACTCACGACAAAAGACGAACCGTGATTGATACCTGCCGATCCAACCTCCAACAGTCCGGTGAGGTTCGTCACTTCCGTCACGTACTTCTGGCCCAAGTAAGTGTGCTCTCCAACAGCGGCGGCAACGAGTTCATCACTAAGTTGATCCAGATGTCAGTACCAAAGATATCAAGATATGATTAATCACAAACCGGCCGATGTTATATCCGTCAGGAACGATGTTATGGCTTTCACTTAGGTCCTATAAGGGCGGATTTGAATCAGAAGGTTCGTTGACGTTTCTCGACAATCTCACCTCTTCTTTGGAGACTCTGTCGAGGACAATGAGGTAAATTCGTATTCTTGATGGCAAAGGATCCACTCACGCAAGAAACAGTGCACCACTATTTGCGGCTGGGCCAGTTTGAGGGAAGACACTGATCCAAACTTAATTGAAAATCTTGAGGACAGGTTGCTCGATAACATACCGGAAGTGATTTCCGCCGGTCAAACTCTCTATGCACGTGCCAAAGATGGGGATATTGAAATCTTGTCGGATGACCGCCTGACAGCAGATTAATGGAAAACGTTAGACAGATATAGCGAAAGCCTACTGTCTCGTTGACATCTCCACGTCCATCGCCCAAGTTGGCAGATTGTGGAGTGCCAAGATGTTGGCCGAAGCATTCGATTGAGCTAGGAGGTATGAGAAGATGAAGCGTTGAATCGAAAAAGATTGATTTACAAGCCAAGAGCGCGGAAATAGTTGATAGCTCCGAAGGGGGAGTTGATGTCCAGGACAGCAGGCGTGCTCTTTGCAGATATGATAACCTACAGGAGATTGAGAACGGTTGCTGCAGGCAGTCAAGTGCCAACGTACATTGAGAGGCTCTCCAAGTCCCGCCGACTTGTCAAGCATTGAACCACCACTTAAGAGCGGATTAAAAAAGTCCACCTCTGCGGCGCGGCAAGCGATAGGACTTGCGAAAACCGCAGGTATAAAGAACGATAAAAAGAAAGACAACATTATAGAGAGGGAAAGAAGGACAGAGTAGGGGGGAAAGGTGCGTTAGAACACAAAGAGACAGTCAGTGAGAAGGCTGTTATAAATACTTCTATCCCATGATTGTGGTTGCTACTTTTGTGCATCACAGTAGATGAGCGGAATTCCGGTACGTAGTTGAGGCAGTATTTCTGTGTGAATGTCACACAGAGTACCATATGGGACATAGTACGCGGATCACGGTCTTAGGTCTTCTTGGATCTCATGTGGCTCGAAGAAGGTTTGTTAGTTAAATCAGAAGCGAACGCGTTAACGTTCGTCAAGGTTTAACACGTGTCTGTGTCCAAGAGTTCTGGATCCTTATGCTCGTCCCACTGAGAAACAGTGCAAGGCCGGTAGCACAGGACCCTGGAAATGTTTGTCTTAGGAACTTGGGAGGATCGGAAGACAGTACAAGCTGATCGGCCCCACAGCGAGTCCGTAGCCGAGATAGAGACAAGATGCTAGGCATTCATGCGACGCCAGTTTTTTCCAGGCAGTACCCAGTCGTTTGCACTGAAGAAGATATCGAGGGGGTCGAAGCAGCGGTACAGAAAGAGAAACGCCACGTGCTTCCGATCATATTGCCCTGTGCAGACCGCTGCACTGCACCCCTTTTGACCAAGTACCACGACCCTGCTCCTTTCATTCTTCCAACATTAACGGGGTTTAACCCACTTCGAAACCTGCCTTGTTTTAATAATCTATATCGCCGCATCACCGCCAGGGTAGTCTCATCGGTGACTGGTATTTTCTCTCATATTATGATTCTTTTTGTCAGCCTTATCGGCTCCCTAGTGCTTGCGATTTCTCCTTCCAGTTGAAGTGAGCTAACTTCATGGAGAATTTGACGTTATCTACACCCTCTTTTACGGAGTTCAAGTTCAAAGACATCGGGAGGCCTCCTGCGTTGCTTCATCGCTTTACTTCAACTCATCCGGGCGGGATTGATCTTTCGCCATCTCCAAGTCCGCCACCGGAGCAGCACTCTGGTGCTTCCAGCCCGTCGGTTTCCAGATCGCGACCGACCTTAATGCAAGTTCTTGGGACAGGTCCAAATGACGCTGATGTAGCTGGAGCCGCCGCATCTACTTCGAGTGACACCATTGCCGGACCCACACTACAGCCATCGTCCGGCAAAGTCTCTTCATCCGTACCTTTCGTAACAACTCTCCCCCTCGACAACGCTCTATCAAATTCATCTGAGTGGCAGCTACGGTATCCGTCTTTTGAGCCACCAAAGTTTGACCCACATTCACACCCCTCTTCCATGTCACTGCCCGACTCCATCACCAAGGTCACCCCCCCCGCTTCAACCGAGTTACTATTACAAGGAGAGCATTCTTTGGAGACCCTAATCAAGCTCAAAGATCAGCTCTTGTCTTCATTGGCCTCCTACACCCCTTCAAACCCATCCGCTGCGTTTCTTCTTGCCAAAGAATCACACGAACAGTCTTCTTCTGCTCTTGTTGCTGCCCAACGCGCTCATACACTAGCACAACAGTCACTGAATTCTGTTCAAGAATGTGCCAATGTCGCACAAGAGGCGCTTCGCGCGGCTGAACGGGCCCATTCCTTAGCAGAGGATACAACAGCTGCCATAGAAAAAATCAAGACCGACAACGAACCCTGGATGGTCCTACAAGAAGCCGTCAGAATTGAGCTTGCGTCTTTGACTCAATGGATAGAGGCGGAGGGAAAGTTTAGATTGCTAGCCGAGACGAGAAGACTTGCGAACAGCGCACGAGATCTGCGTACTGGCACTGACGGTTGGGGTGACAACCCCCAACCTGACAGGGTTACCCAACGATCACGAGACTCTATAAACGATTTCGGACCTATGCCTGACAGCGACATCGTTATGGGCTCTCCGGACGATCTACGTCAAGATGTCGATCTCCCTCACAGGCAGGTCGACAACACACCAGTGCCAGACGATGATGTACGTCGACGGCAAGATATACAACGCAGACTTGATGAAGCAATAGTCGCCGCTGAGGCCAAACGGTTGGAAGACGAAGTACGAGATATGGCGTTGCGGAAGGATGAAGAGGAGCGATTAAAGAGGGTGATGGATGCAGAACTTGCAGCTAGACGGGCACGGGAAGAGGAAGAAGCTGAGATCCAGCAGGCTCGACAGCAGCGAGAGAAGGAAAAGAAACAACAGGCCGAAGAAGCGGTGGCTCAAAGGGCTCTACAGGAAAAGGAACGGCGCGAGGCTGAGGAAGCACTAGCTAACAGAAGCAGAGAGGTCGAGAGGAGACGTGCGCTTGAGTTGAAGAGACACCAGGATTTACTGGACGATCAGAAGAAACAACGCGAAGAGGTGCAGCGCGCAAAGGCGCAATATAATCGCTTACAGGCCGCTCGGATCCAAGCAGAGAGAGCGAAGGATTCATCGACAGAAAATGCCTCAATCAGCCCTGCTCCGCCTGCTTCCATCAAATCGGCGATTCCTCAGTCGAACGGGCTTCCTCATCTTTCTGCCTTAGAATCAGTCTCTACGGATGCAGCAACATCTGTACCTACTGTACCCTCCTCTTACTCACAGGTGTCTTCCTCTATGCCATTGTCTTCACTTTCCGCGTGTCCGCCTACGAGCCCATTGGGGCCTGTCAGCACGCTAATTGGAAGTGTTGGAGTTCAGGCACATGGAGAGGCCGCGATGTCTGTGCAAGTACCCCAGCAGGTTTACCAGAAAGGGACATCTCGCGTGCTTTCGGGCGACGTGAAGCTGGGGCCAACTTCCACACATAAGACCGACCCGTTTGCCTCTCTCGGACTGCGTTCACGCGTGTCTGAAACGTCGCTAATGCCCTCGACTTTACCGCCAGCTGATACCGCCCCGCGCCAGGCAGATTCAAAAGTCCTGTCAACATCTCCGTCCAACACCACAAGTCCACGTACAGGTAATTTCGAATCTCAAAAGCATTTATCCACCGACAAGCACAGCCTTCCTCCGATTGATCATTTCCCCCAATCTCACCTCAGCACACCAGAATTCGAGCCCATGGTGCCGTATTCCTCCTCTGACAACGGCAATGTTCCCATCATCAAGATGGAAGAAACGGATGAGCTTCTCCATGTACAAGAGGCTAATTTACGGCATATTCGAGAGCGGAGTCGTGTCGATGTGTCACAGATGACGAAAACAGAGGAGGCAGACCGCCGGAGTCTTAACACTGTCCCTCAGTCTCTCAAGGGCATACTATCCACTTCTCCTGTTCCATCTCACGTACGAAACGCTCTGCCTTCCAGAAACATGCCTGCTTCTACTCTGCTTCCTGCTGCTGGTTCCGTACGGACCTCAAATATACCTACTCCTCAGAAGAATGCTGTCCAGATACTTGTGAAACCTTCACAATCAACAATAGCTACTGTAACAAGTTCCCCTGCTTTACCCAAGAAAGCCAAGGCCTCCAAAGTTCCTCCAGCCAATCAGAAAACCTCTCAGCCTTCTCAGGGGAACCAAAACGCGTCTCCAAACAAGCAGCCTCAGCCTCAGACCGACACCAAAGCACCAGCCCCCTCAGTCAATCAGAAAGCAGTACCAACCAAACAGCAGGTACAAGTGTGCATTGAAGCCGTTTCTCGTCCTGTTCCCAACGCCCCTCCGGGACCGACGCCTCCTGTTCAGAAGAAAATACCTACAAAACCGCGATCAGCATCACCTCCGACAGGCCAGGTAGACCACGGACGTGCCGCCTACAGCCAATCTTCATACCAATCAGGATCTTTGACTTCTCGTGTAACTGAACCCCGTGGACCATCACCAATGGGACCGGAAGGCTTTCCTAGCGAGAGCGGATGGTATAATATTCGTTCTGTTGACGAAGATATCTCTCACGGGCGCCGCTCTTATGATTCTGACGGACATCCGTCTTCATCCAACAGACGCAGCCGTTACTCTACCCCTCAGGATTATCCCAGTGCCCCTAGCTCCCACTCGTATGACAGACGTTGTGATCATTACTCTCCCTCACCTTCCCCTGTTTCCCGAGGCAGGCCCATGTCTCCGATTGCTCGTTCTCCTTCGCCAACTCTTGGCATGAAGCGGCGACGAGAAGAGCCTGCCTTCATTCGCACCCGCCGTCAGCGTCACGAAGACAATGACTCCTATAGCCATAAATCGATATCAGCAGCGAGGGACATACCTCCACGACCGCAGACACCGCCTGCCACTTGGAACAGGAAATTTTCCCCGCCTCCAACGTTAGTATCACGACTCGACATGGACTATGCTAGAAGAAATCCTGCCGTGGATTCCGACTACTCTGCAGCTCCTGCTCATCCATCCACACGTTCCTACAAAGCCAGCCATCAACCGGACACTACCCCTCCTCGAGTTGGCGGCAGCAAGAATCATCTACTTGAACGACTTAGCAATGTATCTGGGAAACCTCCTCCTTCTCAACCATTGCGCGGCGGTAGAGGTAGAGGTAGAGGTAGAGGTGGCGGAAATTCCAAGCCCCGTTTAGCTGCTCGTATAGGTGATGCCGGTATCAATGATTCTTACTAATTGATGACGAAGTGAGTTCAGTTGATACCTAGTAATCCGTGTGTTTTTAACTGATTTACACAAGCAGATGCGTATAAGTATAATTTTCTTTCTTTTGTGCTTTTGTTGTGGATTCTGACTTGTGACAAACAACGTATGTTCGCCTCTTTTTTGATGGAGCGTGTTACCTTTAGGTATCGTTAACCAGATGTCGTTGTATCATGGAATATACATTTTCGACATTCGATGCAAATAGTCCTTCGTACCTTGAATGGAGAGCAGGAATAGTCGTCTTAACACGCAAATCAAGCCGTCTCACGACAATCTCCATTGATCGAGTTTAGGGACCGCGATCATCATTGCAGATGTCAAGGTGTTGCGCAGAAAATAAGGCTTGAGTTCTGCCAAGGTACAGGATGCTCACGAAAAGCGAGAGTCGGTAGGATCGGTCTCCGTTCAGTCCCGATAGAACGCAGTGAGATTGGTTCGCAGGTGGCGTTGAGGCGCATCGTACGCACCAGAATTACTCTCCGCCAGCGATTTTTGACTCACCTCCATTTTTCCGATCATCTCAAAGACTGAATATAGTGGTGGTAACTCGTGTGTGTTGCAACGGACAAGTCTGGCCTGCGTGGCTGCTGGCGTTGATTGCCGCACGCTCGGACCAAGCCTGGTCTGCGGCCCTTAAGTATCATAGGAAAAGCCTAATGTGGTAACTACACCTGGTACGTGCCTGAAAATCGACTTCTAGTTGTATCGATTTTATTCAATATACTGATTTTTCATCTTTCCTTCTGGTAGTTTCTCCCTTTTCTTCTGGCTAGCACCAACCATTCATCGGGCAATCGGGGATCATTGTTACGGGCCAGTGATGCCTCGCCTGGGTGGTAGCAAAGTAAACTGTGCTGCGCAAAATATTAGCGCCGTCGGGTCGATTGTTTGATGTCAATCGGGCTCATGTGCGGAAGACTGCCCTTGTTTCGGTCTATTATCCTCAGGCTGCGGACCTATCGATATCATATTCACACGCTGGCTGCCACCCCCATTCAGGATATAAAAGCATCCTCCTCCCTTCCTCTGTTTTCACTCCAGTACTTACCCGGCCCCCACCCAACCACTCGTTACTCCCCCTCCACATTCCCTCATCACCAACCATGTTCAAAGGCGCAGCAATCCTTCTCCTCACCTTGACATCCTTTGTCGCCGCTACCATCAGCCTTCCCCATGGTGAACGTCCTCTACACCGTCGTCGCGGCTGGGCCCGCCGCACCCTGGAGGAGCGTCAAGCAGGGTCTCATGGTCACGAAGACCATGCGTCACACCCAGCCTCCGGGAGCTTCTCTTCGCAAGTCGTCGCAGCTGTGCAGAAGACCACTAGTGAGCCCTATTTTCACGATTTCTTTGAAAATTAGGAAACTTACGACTTCCACGTAGCTACGCAGGCAACCAGTACCACAACCAGTTCGGAGTCGTCGTCTACTGGTTCTTCTTCTAGCATCGTTGCGGCTACATCGTCGAGCCCAAACACCGGAGAGAGTAAGTTCACTGTCACTTTCCCATTTTCTCTTTTACTCACATCAGAACTCCTCAGTTACCTACTACACCAGTAAGTCATTGTTGGTCATTAGTATGGTCATGAAATACCCAACATCATTTTGCAGCTGGTCTAGGTGCTTGTGGTGTAACGAGCACCGACACCGACCGCATCGTCGCACTCTCCCAAGACCTGTATGATCTATACACGTAAGACTAACCTCTGAGGTTTTGTATTCCACCTCTCACGTTGATTTGGCTTTAGCACAAATGGCAATTCGAACGACAACTCCCTCTGTGGCAAGACCATCCACATTGAATGTACGTTATAACAAAATGTTTTCTCGATTGAGCACGTAGTGACACATTGCAGACGGCTCAAGTTCCACCGACGTAACAGTGGTGGACCGATGCACTGGATGCGCAAGCACCGACCTAGACCTTTCTCCCACCGCGTTTACCGACTTGGCCAGTGAATCTGTTGGTCGTCTAACCGGCGCCTCATGGTATTTCACGTCTTAAACTATACCCCTCGTTACAGTTTTAAAAGATTAAGGGAAATTATCCGGATTGATCTACTGGAATAGATCTCCGCTGTTTATTTAGGGCCTGGTGTCGTTGTTATAATCTGGCTTGTTGTACGCTGTACTGTTGACTGCTAGTTTTAATGGTTATCGTTTCTCTTGATGGGAATTTTCAAGTATTGCTGCGGAAAAGGTTCCAAGGCTTGGTGCAACAGAGTAATTACAGGGAACGCCACACACTGGTTCAGCTCTATAATAAATATCCCCAGTCTTGTACTTTTGACATTCACAAAGATTACATTGTTACAGTACGTATTCTTCTTTGCTCTACGCCCCACATATTGACAACTCCCGCATTTCTTGGAGGACACCTTCAACTTGAGCATCCAGTTGACCGGCCGCGTAATCATCTCTGACACTATCCGCGAAATAGCTAGGGCCGGCTCAATAAGGCATAGAACATCATAGAAAAGAAGACAGACCGTTGGACACCGCTCAGCTTCTCATAACCTTCCTCTGCAAACTTCGATTGCATTCGTATCATGGCTTCGAAACTAGGGTCGAAGTACGGCACACGCAAGTCAAGCAGCTGTGGAAGTTCGGCGATCAACTGGTCATTGAGCATGTCGAAAACTTCCTTCGCTTCGTCGTGCTCTTGTTGCGCCTATGAGTAGATATGAGAAACGTATAACATACAGTAGGGAAATTCAACTTTGGGCAGCTTCGTAGGGTCTTCACTGGGCTTGTCGATGAGTTTTCGGAGTCTACTCCGGGCAGCATCGTAATCTAACAACTATACGCCACTGAGTAAAATATCTCTCGAAAACAAGACAAGCATACCTTCTTATTACGTTTGGCAATATGCTCATTCACGACGGGAAAGTAAGCGCACATTTTCCCTAAGGGCTCTGAAATTGCCGTTCGATACGGAACATCCTAAACGGTATTAGACTTCGGAGGCTGACCCGGCCTGGATACTTACGAGTTCCCGACCAAAGCTTCCGTCTAGATCCTCGACCGACCGTTTGTAAGCATGACCAGCCATTGCGCCGTCCGATGTGCGGTCAGCCGCTCCGTAGAAAGTTTCCAGAGTTTCCGCTATACGAGACTGCGCTGCTGTCATCGCTGTATTAGGTATCCGTCAGTGTCCTGTAGATAGCCCGATGCTAGAGTCCTTGCCTCGCATAGCGTCCCAGTAGCCTTTGCTATCTTTCTGAAGTACCTGGCATTCCTTCTCAAACCTGTTACACGTCAATATAGAGTGAGTATGGGTCCAGTGCACAACGTACGTCCGGTACTTGGCCTCCTCGTCAGAGAACTCTCTATCGACGGTTCTCTCTATCTGGCCAGTCTTTTGGAGGAGCTACGATGTTGTGATAGCGTCACATGAAGGAGGGTCCCATCAAAAGGCAATACGCCTACCGTCGTGCCAGCTCGATTTACTGATTTCTTGAATCTAAGCAAGGGCGATTAGTGAATGTTCAGGTGAGATGGAGAAAGTCGTGTCGTACCCTGACCAGCTCATGGTGAATGGGTATTAAGAATATTGGCTTGGTAGGTATAAGGACTGAGGTAAGCCCAAGGTGATGGCACCAGCACAAAGCGACGTCGCTTAGTCATCACTTCGGCGAACCGCCGCTTTCGGTCCTCGGATTTTCCGTTACTTCGATATCATAAATTTTATTAAAAATAAAGTCGTGTCTATTGTCGTATCGTACATGACTATTATGTATACTGTTAGATCACCGTCAGCCAAAAGCCTCAATAGATAGTATAACAGGGTTACTTGCCGCACTAGAGTAAGAAATCCTCGGTAGACGAAGTCTCATCAGAATCCTGGTCCTCCTTGAAGGATTCGGTTGAATCTTCAATCACTGGAGAGGTGATCGCGAACGGATCAGAATCGTCATCAGTCTGTGAAAGGTCGAAGAAGATCTCCGGTCGCCACAAAATAGTCTAAATCATCCCTAGCCTCTTCTGAATTCTCAGGCTCGTATACAGGCACCTCCCCAGTTACCGTCAGCTTAGGTCTAGTAACCGGTACTAGTGGTAGTACCTGCGGAAGCTTGGGAGAGCTCTCCTTCCTCCAGGGAACCCTCCCGGACCGTCATTTATCCCCTGTTCCCTCCCTCTGGCTCGCATCGCAGTATTCAGGTCGCTATGCATCTGCCACGTCGCCTTGTATGCAATATAAATCATCCGTACGACATCCCCCACACCTGCGACGCGCCGAGTGCGTGCTTTTAGAACGATGCCCTCACTACGACTTTCCCCAACTTGGGAGGTTGCGCAACAAGTGAGTTGGCGACCCTCTTTCGTCGAGGGTAAGGCGTTGTAATTATCCCGATAGTAATAAACCAAGAATGAATTTCCGTGAGGGAGATGTACCAATCGTGATTCAATGGCATTGATGGGCGGAAGACGCCTCGCCTTGACTGCCGCAGGCTTAGCCGATAGAATCTGCAGCATCTCACAGGTACTGTAGAATGAGGCGGGTATCGTAGCGTAGGTCCGGATGTACCAATGTAGGAGCGCAGATCTGGATACGATGGAGCTCGGCGTAGACTGCGTGCATGTGGAAGAGAAGCCCGTAGCCGTGTATGATCGCGAAGAACCCTGTGGTGAGTTTGTCGACCTCCAGGCTATTGGCGTATGTTTTGAACACATGATGAAGGCGATTGAGGTTATAGTCGAGTGTCTTGATGGTGTCTTTGAGACTATTAAATCCATCGTAGAATCTGCCCGAGGGCTCGTTGAGATCGTGTGGGATGAGGTCCTGGCCTGGCTTGCCCAAGTCGAGTGCGGTAGGAAGCCAGACAGTCCGGAAACGATCATTAATGGTCTTGATATCGGCGAAGGCGAAGATTGTGGAAAGCTGGCATTCTTGCCTTTAACCACGGTGGAATAATCCTTGAAGGTAATGACGGAGGTCGCGTTGTCAGCTTCAAGGTCCTGCATAGAGTGTTCGATTCTGATGATGAGGAAGATCTGTCTGATCACGGAAATGACAGCGGCAGGATTCCGATTCATGATAGAGGTCGAGTTGTAGCTCTAACTCGAATTGGCGGAAGGCGAAGTTGTCTAAGAGATGGTAGAGTATGATTCAGTTATATCAAGTGCAGATGATTCCAAATCACTGCTACGAAAGTGTTATCCAAGAACTATCGCCAACGAAAGGGTTTCCACAAGGTCAGCTGGTGGTCAAGTCGCGGATGTGATGGACCAGATGCACGACGGACAGCATGAATGATAGATAGTGCTTGTGCTTCCTCCTTAGTACCAGCCTGAGAAGATCTAGGACCATACATTTAGCAGAGGCATGCACGGACGGGCAGGCAGGCAGAGCATGTCATTTTCGATGCAAGTCCGCGTCTCCTTGTGGTGAAGCTTCCAACCTGGCTCCCCTCCACCCACCCTGAACACCCTGGTGCGCACAGAATTTTTGGGGCTTATTCATTCCCTCTGTACAGAGGACGGACCTCGGCGCGTTGTCTTTCTGCCTTCTAATAGCAAACATAAGTAACACTTCTTGGTATGATCGAAGTTCGCTTTCGGGGAAATGAGGGAAGTGAGCGGCGATATGGGAAATGTGTACGCTCTTGCATGATGGTATCACTATGTAATGAGATTTCAAGGGAAGAAACACGCCTTTACCCTCATACCTTTATCGAGGTGCCCAATATCTTGATTCTGTAAATAACTGTTTCGAGCGATTATCGAGCGACAGGGAACAAATTTTTGTGTCAAGTTCGTACTGGTGAAGTGGTGATCTGCCTCCTTCAAGGGTGCGTGAGGATGGGCAGACAAACTAGTCTCGTAAATCTGACTCGACGCTGTTCGCATGTAAATATAGTAGATCCTGATCGGTATGATCGGTAGTTGAAATTTTGATGGCCGGCATCCGGTTTCGTTTACATGTGTTCCTAATTTGGAAGTGTGCTCTCACCAACGACGTCGCGTCGTCCCCCTTACTTTATGTCTTCGCGCTCCTATCAAAGACGTGCATCTATGACTTGGAACTATATTATGGACGATACAACCTCAGATGAGGTATCGAAACGTAGCATAAACCTGAAGAACATCAGCACCCACCTAGAATGACACTCGGGTGTGTCTCGCGATAACACGATGAAACATGCAATAAAGTCAACTTTAGCCTCGACTATGGTGAAGATACTAGCATGACATTGTGGTAGAAAGGCGGGGGCATGGATGCCGTCATCTACAAGGTCTAGTTTCACGGCTGAGTCTGCAATGACTTCGGCCGTTTATTCTGCAGCTAATTCTGCAGCTTCGTCAGGCTCCGCTGCTTCATCTTCGGGGTATCTGTCGCGACTATATCCTTTTCGGCTGCAGCCTGGTCCAAGTCTTCGTCCGCGTCTGGAATGTCGGATGCCGACATTTGTATGGCAATACGTTTTTCTTCGGGTATCTGAGCTGGCCACGTCATAAAAGAGGCCTTTTATAAGCTGAAACACTTGTGAGGTAGACGTCAAGTGAAAAGAAAACTCGGAGATGGGTCCTAATTGGTTAGCTGAAAGAAATCAAACTGAACGGCACGTGTTTTCTGCATGCATGTCCCGTTCGCTGGTCTAACGCAAATTTGAAAGGAAAATCGTGCCTGCACTTCATGATAAGATGCCATAGACGATAAAACTCGCCCTCTTATCAATGATCAGACGCCCAGAGAGGACAAGGAAGCATTTACAGTAAAGTCGAATCTAGATACGAAGGGTCATCGCTAAGTAAGTACGCGTATTTTTCAAAGACGGCTTCCCCAGGCACGCCTCTTCTCTTTTTCCCCTAGGAGCGGACAAATCCTGTCAAAATTTATACTGAAGACCATAAAAATTTAGTCGCCGCTTTTCCCTATGTTGAGATTCGGGCAAGCCGGCATCACTCAGCATGCTTAGTAAGGGTGGAAAGAGTAGGAAAGATGGAGAAGATACTAGATTAGGTAGTAACTAGTATATATACAAGTGAATAACGGGCAGACTCCTTGCGAGTTTGTAACCCAGTAGCCAGGGAAGCTACGAGCATATACTTAGTAATTCCAACACCCTACGTGCGTCTTCACGGATTCGATCTTCTAGCTGTTCTCCGATCAAGACGTGGAGCTGCGACCCTTCTATATCCTGAGGCCGTTAGGTTTCTATAAGCGCGTGTAGTTTATTCCTTTTCTGTTGAGCCGCAGGAGCCTTCATCTGCAGTCTTCCGCATTTCCCATGGATAGGACATTCAAAGGATATAATCTGTGGCAGCGTAACTCCTTCATAAGGAGATCCAATAGTGATCCTTCAATTAATTCATAATGTTTGTTCCGTCGGGCTGGTTACCGCCTCGCTATATTCTGTTTCACCGAAGACTACTTTCGCCCTGGAATTTGATAAACGCGGCTCATTTACCCTGACCTGGGAATTTTTGCTGGTACTTTGGAGCCATAGGATAATACTCACCTGCCAGTAGTCTGAACTCGAAATTCATTGTCATGGTCGCTGAACAAATAACAGCGGTTGGGGGATACGTTACAGTCATTCTTATCAGCGCGGTCTTATACGCCCCATGCACATCAACCCGATTCACAAGCGAAGTAAGTATATAAAAGATCCTCAACTGGCGGCCTACGGTTCCTTAATGATCTGGACGCACAATTCGTCACGGTCGCCCGTATAGCTGGCAACCTCTTGTGATAATCTGACCCTTTCCCGAGTTTCAGTTACTACTACTACGACGGCGCGCTGCTACAACTCTAGGTATGCTTCTATATTCTCGTACTCTTGGATTCACCGACCATTTTCTAGCAAGATAGCCAAGTAAACACTCGAGATTCATGCTTAGCAACTTTGGACATTCGGCGAATCATCGGTATCTTCGATCTTGTCGCACGTGGAGTCCCGCAAGCTTCTAGGCACCCAGGGACGATCGTTCATAAATGCCTCTCAACAACATCGCGAAAATGCCGCCGGTCGTCAAAGGAATGGCGCACTGTTGTCAGTACCAAGCCGTTTTCCTTCAAGCCAAGCCCAATCCACTTTCCATTGTGGAATGGTGCATATCAGCGAAATGTAGCCGGCTGAGAGCCAACTGCTCAGATGCTAGACCAAATTCCTCCCCTTCTTTTTCCATACACGCCTGACAGACATCCTCACCGTCTTTTACCCCTTCACGTTCACTATATCAGGGCTTAGAACCGGTTTCCAGTCGTGAAACATTACCAATGAAGTCTTCTACTGTTTCTCTCATCTTCGCCAGTGCGGCCTTCTTCGGAGTCGCCAACGCTCACAGTCGAGTTTGGAGTGACTGGGTTGGTGGTGTTGACCAGGGTAAATCTTCGACTTAGTCATTTTGTTGACAACGACATGCTCATCGCTCCACCATGAAGGCGCGGGTGCTGGTGTTTATATTCGTCAACCCCCAAGCAACAGCCCCGTCAAGGATCTAACTTCGTAAGAGTTTGAGTTCTCGTCACGACTGCTCAATTAAGGCTGACCTGTGAATGTAGAGACGATGTCTTCTGTAATGTCGATGGCACTACTGCAGCGTCCAGCACCATCTCTATTGCAGCTGGTGGTACTCTTACTTCAGGTAAACATCATTCGGTTTCAAGTTCGGAAAGAATGAGAAATTGACTTCCGTCACAGAGTGGTACCATGATACTCGGTACTTTAATGATGCCGGTTTGGAATTATTGTATACTAATCGCAGCACATAGTGGCGACGATATCATCGATTCTAGTCACGTTGGCCCCATCGTGGCTTACATTGCGCCTGCTGTAAGTTCCTTGCCAGGTGTGTTTGGGTAATTGACCGTCTCGACCTCATGGATAGGACGCTACCGCTGGAGAGGATGCCTGGGTTAAGATATACGAGGAAGGTTACGATGGTAGTGAATGGGCTGTAACCAAACTGATCGCCAACGAAGGTGCCGCTTTCATGATCTGACAATCCCTGGCATTAATCCTTGTACAGGCAAGGTTGATATCACTATTCCTTCAACCCTCGCCGCCGGTGATTATCTGTATCGTATTGAGATTCTTGCCCTGCACGAGTCGGACACTCTGTACACCGTGAACTCTGCGCGTGGTATTCAGCTCTGTAAGTGTCGCCTGTAATTGGTGTATCATTCATTGACCTCCCTTACTAGACCCTTCGTGCCACCAACTCACCGTTACTGGATCTGGCAGCACGAGCCTTCCGGGTGGCGTTCCTTTCCCTGGGTATGTGCTATTATTTTCGAATTTATGAAGATTCTCACTGGTGCTTTAGTACATACACTGATGATGAGCCTGGGTACGTCCGTAACCCATACGGTTGATTGTGTACATCGACTAAGCATTTTTTGCAGCATTTTGTTCAATGTTTACAGCGAAGACGCTTCCACCTACGTGATTCCAGGTCAGTCTGTACAACCACATGTTGAATGTCACATATTCAGATAGTTTAGGACCCGATGTTTGGGACGGAACCTCTTATGACACTTCTGGATACACCGATGGTTCCTCTGCCTCTTCAACGGCTGCCGTATCCACTGGTAAGTTTCCTTAAATGTGGTAACTCTCACATCCTAAATAAGCCTACGTAGCGTCGTCCACCACTGCTGCTACTTCTTCGGCTGTTGTCGCCTCTTCCAGTTCGGTAGCTGCTGCCATCTCCAGCGCAACCGGTGCGACTCTCGTTGCAACGTCTGCCTCTGCCTCTGCGACCTCCGCCATCGCCTCCAGTAGCATCATAGTGTCATCGGTCGTTTCTTCTGCTGTATCTTCCTCTGCCGCTGTCTCGGCCATCACAAAATCTACGACCGCCGTAGCTACCACAGCAACCGCCACCACAGCAGCTGCAACAGCAGCCTCTACCTCCGGTGTTGTCGACGCCAATGTCTGCTATAACAGTGGGCTCATTTCCCGTGCCTCTAGTACATCATTTATTGACTGATTGAATTTCAGACTGGAACACTTGTGTTGCCAACAATCGTCCAAGCACTGACACCACTGCGTGCGACGCCGAGAAGACTTCGTGCTTGTCTAGCGCGGAGATCAACTACAACATGGTTTCCCGTGCCAAACGTGACGGCAAATTCGGGAGACTACTCATCTAAGCGTTTGTTTGCGTTATTGCATTTAAGCAACAGAATGACGGAGTACCGTACTAAGGAATTCCTTGCACAACAGTTCTTGTAATCACCTGCTTGTTCATGACTAGATGTCGTGGATGGGCAGTTTTACCTTTCCAACCACGGCATCGGACTCTTGATGATGACGATGATTTGTGGTTACTTTACCTTACGTGCTTTGACAGCCATTTTATTCTCATTGCTCAGCACTACAGATGGAATATATTGCCTGTTTGCCTGCCAGACAAATGTGATCGGTCTTGAGTTTAAGTTTTCGGCGAGATGTAAGTTTCCGCTTAGTTCCATGAATGAGCTGGCCGTACCTCATTAAATATATGTACTACTCTGATTAGTATAAAGATCTACGACGACGGAAACTTGACCTTATTCAACGATATGCAGAAGTGGCTCCGACAGGATCTTGACAAGTCCTAGGCTTGTTCATTGAAAATCCGTAATGCTACTTGACATTATTATTACTAGGCCATAATTATATCCAAAGATCCGATGAAAGGTGGATGAAATAAATACAAGACAACATAAGAGAATGCGAATGCGACTGGGTAATGGTGCTCTCAAGAGGCCTTTTGTTGTTCACTGGGGCTGTGCTCGACGAGCACGATCCTCCTCCTCAGGAGATTGAGCTCGCATCGGTTGGGCGAGGACAGGCTCTGAGAAATGTTCACGAAGGCGGGTGGTTGCCTGCCGTTGAATCTATTGTAGGATGAGACGTTAGAAGAGTCGGCTTCCCTTTAATACTGCAAACGTACCTCGCCCCCGAGAGTTCGAGAAATTTGAATGAGTGGACCAGTAAGCCCAAGTTGGAAGATTAGATATCTGATTGGAATCATACGATCAGTATTGGACAAGAGATCGAAACATAATGACTTACGCAGCCGTCAAGGCGAAGAGCAAGAAAGTGAAATAAAGCGGGTTAAACAGTATGGCCATTGCTTCGTTCCAGCCTAGAACAACAAGCATTCCATACATCCAATAGGGTATCTGCGCCACGCTTGAGACGGTGCTCCGTTTCGCCTCTACATAATAGGCATCTGCATCGCGACGGAATTTGTTTGTTAAATCAATGGACTTCGTCTCTGTGAAGATAACCAGCGATGAAGCGAAATCGTATTCTTCGGTAGCAGAGAGAGGATCCGCAGTGGTAGCATCCACGGGGAGTGTGTACTCTAGCGTGGAATCTTCGGGAGAGATCTTTGAATAGATCGGAACTAGTTCCAGAGTCTGTGGAGTGACAGTTAGAAAGATAGGAAGAGAACGGAGACTCAGTAGCGTACTTGTTCCTTCGCCTTTTTGAAGGCCCCATCAATATCGTCTTCTGGTTTCCATACTCTGGGAACCCCGTTGTCGTCATAGCGGAAACGCTCTTCGAAGTGGGCACGTAGCTTTCCAAGTATGACTCCATCGGCAGTTTGTTCATCGATCTTCGAGCGAAGGGTTTGCCACGCGCGCCGTCGGAGAGTAGCAAGTGCATTGGCGTTCTCGTCATCCGTACAATTGAAGCCTAAACCAAATATCAGCTAAAGCCATAGCGGAAGGTCGCCAGGCACGTACTCTTAGCTTTGGACAGATATCCACTCTCAGCCTTGTCCAGGGTCTGTTTAAACCCCTTCAGTACCCGATCCCACATGTCAGGGGATGGTTTGTTCAAGGAAAGCTCTACGGGCTCCGAGATCTGCTTTTTAAAGTTGCGCTGCATTTCAGGTTAGTACAAGTCTGCAATGGAGCACAGTAGTAAATCATGCTCTACCTCTATCATGTTGACCATTTTTTTCGTTTCATCCTTCCTACATTGGTCACTCACTGAGCTCATTTCCTCTTTCAAGAGTTCCATTTCCTCCTGCCAATTCCAATCTGTACTATCTTCTACGACAGCTTCTTTAGCTCTTTCCACAAATATCTTCTCCCAAGTGGTGCGAGACTTTTTGACGACATCAGCGAAGCTGTAGTCATCGCCTTTCAGACCCTCAAGAAGCTCCTTCTTGAAGGAAACAAGACAGTATTTGTGAAGGTTCTTGAGTTGACCAAGGAAAAGTGGCGATAATGTTGAATCGAGAGAGCTTGCGAGATCTGCGCGTTTGCGCTGGTAAACACCTTGGTGATACCGATAAGCGTCACGGTCATAACGACCTTAGCGCTTGGTGTTAGCCCGGTGTTTTGATTAAGAATAAGAAGACATACTGAGAGCGTCTGTCCTCCACTGCCTCATCATCTTTCCCAGACCTTCCACCACTTTCCCAATTTCGATAGGCCGCTTCTGGGATTTAGACTGCTCATTGAATTCAGCTAGCGCTACGCTAGAGATTTCGTCGCAGCGGAATTGAGCCAGCAATTCTTGCTGTGTGGGCAAGTCAAGATCCTTGTTGGTTTGCACTTGTTCCTTTACGCGTGCATCAGCTATTAGAACTACGAAGATAGTCTGGGCCTACCCATATATTCTCCATATAGAAAGAGACACCATCCGCCGGAATTCGTTTGTGATAGGCAGGCTTAAAGACGTAGTCCGCGTTGTTCTTGTCCACAAATCGGCCCCTCAGATTCCTAACCTCGGATTCGAATTTATCCGCTGCCAATATCTTGTGGGGCAGAGCCGTGAAAGCCAAGTCAAAGTAGTCAGAGAGCTGACTGCCACTCAATTCCGTCGGTTTGGAAAGAGACTCCCATATACGTTTGAGGTCTGCCGTGAGTGTTGCCTGGAGGTTTGCAAGAGGAGTGGCGCCGATGTGATCTCGTATGACGAAAAGCAGTAAAGTGCGACCATTTGTCCCATCTTGAGCCCTCTTCCCGAAGAGGCCTAGATTTACTTCAAAAACGGTCTTGAGCAGTCCCATGTTGGCACCTTGGTAGAGTCCCACTTGGTGTTCCCAAACATTGATGATGAGAACCTCTGACGAGGCCAACGAAAACAAAGCAGATTTGCGTTCAAAATCCTTAAGGAAGTCAGTCAAGAATTGACAGGTTATTGATGACGTCAAACGAACTTGATCTTCCCCGCGCTCTCTGCCGTCTGTACCCTCAACATCCATGACCATTACGCCCATATCCTTGCCTTTACACATCCAGATACCTGCTGGCCTTCAGTATGTATGTCAGTCGGATAGCATGTATAGGTGACCTTTCGTAGTCTGTTGTCGTTTCGTCTCATCCATTACGTCGAAGTTCGTGCCGAATAGTCTGTTCAGTAGGGTACCTAGGAAGATGAGTGCTAACAATCATACGGGATGCGAATCACCAACTTTTTCCAGTAGACTGAGATCCAAAAACCGCTACAATGTTGTAGTTAAAACCAACATCCCTGAGGCCCCAACGTGCAATTTGAGTGTTTAACTCAGTCCTGCTCAATATTCAGAGGAGGGAGTAGGTGCATGGAGAGTAGCATACGTGAATTTCTTCTGGTCATCGATGATTTGTATCCGTTCTGAGCTCGTAGTTGGTGATGTACCGTTGACCGTATGACCGTTCATAGCTGATCGTGAACCTGCTGTTTGGCGCGTTAAATCACGCCCAAGAGCAACAAAAAAGATGAGAACCTTGCATGGCAGTTGGCGGCAGTATCTAGAGGAATGCGTGAAGAATGGGAGGAATGCAAGTTGCCAGGACGTCAGCCTTGAGTCCAACCTGCACGGTGACGGTCTTGGGGATCGGCCACGTGGTGTTGTAACTGTTTGCCATCATCTTCACTGGACACTGCCACTCAATGCGCCCCTGTACCTTGAACTATCCATTTCAACTTCAGCTCACTAGGCATATCGTGTTTAGTACTTGTGCTGTAACGTAGCCATTTGTGCATCAGATCACTGGCATCCCGCAATGACCCTCACGTGTTCCCATGTTGATAATGCGGCATCTCGGAACCAGTACGTATTAAGCCTCAGCCCACCGGGACCGGCAGATGACATGGGGTACTGAATGGTCGAATGTATTTTAGGTGACGATCTCGTGTGTGAACCGTTCCCCAGCTCATGATGTCTTCCTACTTCGACCAGTCACGATTAATTTGGAACCCCTTGCCTCGAAACTGTACAGAAACTGATGCCTTTAGAAGGTTCATCAACCGCAAGCACGGCTTCCGTCTACGTGTGTTCTTCATTCAATTATCGCTTAATCTCGCTTAGAAATAGGGTTCATCGATGAACAGAGAACTACCACGACTTGCACAAATATTCCGTTGAAGACTATACATTCTGGCTAGACCTATGGGAATATATGGGCATCGTTTCCTCTGTGCCCCCGAATAAACTAGAGGTGCATTCTTTTCATCCTATCTGACGTCGGAGAAGCTGACTGCGGGATCTCACAGATTATAAGCCCCGGACGCATACCTGAGGTTCCCATCTGGTTCCCGGACGCTCGTCTGAACTATGCTGAGAATCTTCTCATCCGGAACGATGGCAACATAGCAATCACTGCCAGCGGTGAGGCCGGGGAAGTCGTAGATTATACTTGGAAGCAACTCCGGAGCATGGTTAGAGAGATGGCAGCTGCCTTGAGGGTGAATGGTTTGGTTGTTGGTGATAGAGTAGCAGGTAAATCACCAATGACCCTTGTGCACATGGTCTCACGCGTCTCAGCTGTCGTCAGGAATTCCTCCATGGCCATTGTCCTTGCTATCGCTACTGCGAGTATCGGCGGCATCTTTTCGTCTACAGCCACCGACATGGGCGCTGAGGTAGATCTGATTCTAAAAATATGATACGCAAACTCAAAACTAGCGCGACCTTGACAGGGAGTATTGGGCCGATATCGACAAATACAACCCAAATTCTTCTTTACGGAATCGGAAGTATTCTATGCTGGGAAAGTCGTCAATCTTATGTCGAAAGTTTATGCGGTCGTCGAAGACCTACAAGAGCACGGCTTACAGCATGCGATCTTACTCCCGAGCGGAATCACAGGAAGAGAGCTGACTGCGAAGGCCGGATCGAAGTTGTAAGCCGGTTCGACAAACTTTGCGTTCTTTCTATTTACATCTCCGAAACTGAAGGACGAAGCTCTCCGCATTCCTTGCATCGGGCGATAATAGAGAACTGACTTTTGAGCAGCTTCCATTCAGTCAGCCTCTATTCATTTTGTATAGTTCAGGCACTTCGGGACCTCCAAAATGTATTGTGCATTCGGCAGGCGTTCGTTTTCTTCCCACCATCGGGTTTGTTGAAGATGCTGAAGTCTCATTTTTCTCTTAGGGTACCCTCCTCACTGGCAAGAAAGATAGTTATTTGGGGGCCGACCTTCACTTCGGTCAGACGCTGTTTCAATATACATCGGTACGTCGCCGATCTGGTAAGCGAGATACCACTAAACTGCATACATAGACGGGATGGGTAATGTGGACAGTCATGCTCACTGCGCTAAGCTGCGGCTTGCGCGTTGTCTGTTACGACGGATCTCCCTTGCATCCTGACCTGCGAACTTTTCTCAAGTTCATCAGTGACCAGAAGTAAATGTTTTGCTATGCTTTACTTGTATAGGGATACTCACCGGTTTCCACCTCAGTGTTACCCTATTCGGAACCAGTCCGCGTTTCCTGTCGGAAATACAAAGTCAGGGAATAAAGCCTTGCAAGTCTCAATCACTGACTTGATAAGTAATCGCTCATCTGTACTTTGACAGTGGAGGTAGCGCCTTTCGAAGCCCTCGCATCAATTCTTGTCACTGGTGCCCCTCTTACGCCATCATTATTCGCCTGGAGTCAAGAAGTCTTTGGGAGCGCCGTTCATCTTTTCACCACGTCGGGAGGTACCGACATTTGTGGTGGATGTAAGTAGCCCATCTGGCTCATGTACAATCCAGCATCCTTACAAAACTGCAGTCTTCACAGGATCTACCTGCCTGCCGTCATACGCCGGAGGTACGTACTTGTTTAGTTCTGATTACGGCTGTTAGGATTTAGATATTGGCAGAGCTCAAGGTCAAATCTTTGGGAATGAAAGTAGAAGTTTTTGATCCTGAAGGAAACAACATCGAGCATACCTCCGAACCAGGAGAACTCGTTTGCACGCGACCTCATCCGACAATTCCCTTGTTCTTTTGGGGCGACACTCGGGACGCTAAGAAGTTACGAGAAACATACTTCAGTACATACCCAGGCAAGTAAACCCTGCTTGTGTCCTTGTCCAACGGTTTTGTCATGTTTCACTCAGGTGTCTGGCGACAGGGTGATTTCCTAGTCATCAATCCGAAAACCAAGGGAGCCATAATTCTTGGTCGGAGGTCAGTCTCGGACCCTGCTTCCGTAGCACATATTCTGACCGTGAATTTTACAGCGACGGAGTGTTAAATCCAAGTGGGGTACGTTTTGGCTCGGGCGAGATATACAACGTCATGGGAAGATTTTCTTCTACCGTGGAGGACTCTCTATGCATAGGTCAACGTCGCCCGAAAGACTTTAATGAGCGCGTCCTCCTCTTCGTAAAAATGCGACCAGGAAACAGCCTGTCTTCCGCCTTGATCAAGGACATCAAGGACTCTATACGTGCATCTCTGAGTCCACGGCACGTTCCTGCGTACATATTCGAAGTGGACGACATCCCATATACAGTCAATGGAAAAAAGGTGATATTTGACTGTTGACATTCCAGATCTGAATTCTAACGGTCGCGGTCATGTACTAGATTGAAATTGCAGTGAAACAAATTGTATCTGGGTCCAGCATGAAGCCGAGCGGTACCGTGGCAAATCCGGATTCCCTCAAATTGTACTACAAGTACGTGAACCTAGAGGACTTAGTCAATGCGACGTCGAAACTATAGAAGTTCATACAACTTGACCACGAATAGCCACCATAGCCACGCATATACTCAGCAGAGTCACGTGGAAACTAGATTAGCCTCAAATCGATTTGAATTTCTTCCAAATTCTATTCCTTCCTCCATACCGTGTCAATCGTAATGCCTGCATGCGCGAACCCACTATTTTTGAAATAGGTGAAAGGTACGCGTCTCGATACAGCTCGTCTTGTGCATTTCACCCCTTGCCACCTGCTCGCACAGAGTTCCACGCGGAGAAAAGCTACAAGAAACGCGGGGCCCCCCCTCGTGCCACAGGTTATGAAAATGCGATCCGGGGTATCCAAGCGTGTACAACAATATTTGAGCACCCAAGCGAGCTGAAAAGAGTCCCTGGTGTAGGCCCGACGTGTATCGAACGGTACGTCGCGTCTTCCGCAACATGTGGCTGTGGCCGATTCTCCTTGGACAGCTTGACCGAGAAATTAGAAGCTCACTGTGCTCGCAATGGAATAGACGTGCCCCAGCGGAAGGGTAAAGCCAAGAAGCAAGGTACTTGGTTCACATCTATGTTGTAGACGCGTCTAAAGTTGAAGATAGCGCACCCTAAGGAAACATCCCAGTCTTTACGACTTGTACAGCGTTTGCGGGATCTGGAACGCGAAACTCGATGCCAGGAAGACGAGGACGAGAATTCTGAAGACGAAGGTGGACTATCAGTCTGTGCAAACCCCCTATTCCTTCAATGGGTTCAAGGTTTGCCCCTTTTCTGTTTTCTTCCCTCGCAGGGGCCCAATTCCCTTTCCTCCTCTCACAGAATTTCATGACGAAAAGGATTATCGCAAGCGCGGCGGTCCACCTCGCGCGACTGGGTACGAGAATGTTCTGCACAGTATCGGGGCGTGCACTACAAAATACGAACACCTGATGGAACTTGCGGTTCTCAAAGGCGTAGGTCCGACGTGTATTGATAGGTGTGTATCCATCTTACGCGTCTAACCTACGTCACTCACGTGTTATAGGCTGACAGAGAAGTTGGAAGCGTACTGCGAACTCGAGGGCCTAACAATGCCAGAATATAGGCCTAAGACAAAGCAAACAGGTGTTACTGGCTCTATCCACGCGCTTTCTTGTCTGATAGAGTTTTACCAGCCCTTCCAAAAAAGAAGGAACCGATTCAAGCCACACACGCGCTCAAAACAGGTGCTGAAGCAATCCTTGGCAAGAAGAGAAGTGAGATATTTGTCCTTTTATCTTTTCCGTTCTCTTCGGTAACGCTTTATTACAGCGATGGCGAAGAAACGCAAAAGCGAAGCTAATGAGAGTGATGAAGATTACCAGCCCTCACAGAAGAGACGCAGTGGGTTGACTCTGACTGATATACATGCATCTAATCAATATCTCGTTACAGCGGGTCGGAGCTCTCAACCCAGAGAGTAAGTAGAAACCTTTAGGCTTCAGCATTCACGACATCGCTTCACGTCGTGATCGGCTGAGGGGGGAATTTTATAGCACCAGAGTAAGATTCTGCTTTATCGAACCAATTTCATGGTATAATGGACGGAAGAAAAATGAGGAATCGGCTTGCAAGGGTGCACAAAATTGATATGGAAGAATCAAGCCAAGCCTAAAGGCCCCATTTGCGCAGGCGTAGAGTTTCTAAGGCCTTTGCTTATCGTCAGTCAGCTGGAGATTGAGAGTCTAGAAAATGATCCAAACGCCGCGGCATACTCGAAGTAACTCGTGAGCGGAGTGAGTTACAAATTTAGATCGAATTTCATCTCGCCAAGACCTCGTGACAGCCTTATCGTGTGGGCTTGTCAAAGCTGGAAACTTATCTGAAAGCCTCTCCTCTTTGTTAGTTCAGCACTATCTTGAGCAACTATTCTTTCTCCTTCTCCTGCCATCTCCCCGTTAAAATCGAGTTTACGAAGTCAGAATACCTCCCCTGTACGCAAAAAAAAACTCGTTGTCACACCTCGGATCAACTTGGTTCCATACCGATATCCGTTCCAGCGGCGCGCGTCGATCATCAAATCCTCAATTCCATAGCTGCTCTTGTGACGCATCCTCACAGGCCGCTTTGCGGCTCAGAATACGCAGTGAAGGCATTCAAGGCGTCTGAATGTTCTGGGTCTTTCGGGGCTGTATAATGTTAAACAATTGGGGCGCTATGCCCGACCAGCAGCTCGAGACTCCCCGAGATTTCCAGCGCCTTTCCTAGTGCTGCAACATATCGCGCTGCCCGCGGGGGGGTAGTTATATATACCCGATGTCGACCACATGGCCCGTGCGTTTCAACTCCGAGAACCGTATAAATTGCAATACCAGGACTCTTTTGACTCCCACATCCTGCAAAAATGGGTTCTAACGAAGAAAAAGGAACGAAAACGAAGCCTGAAGTCTCCTTCGATGTCGAACCTGCTAACGACGCTGCCGGACAGCCGCTCGCACGTCAGCTAAAGAACCGACATGTTGCAATGATCAGGTGCGTGAAGATTCCGTTTACGCCTTCTTTGTACTGAATTTTGGTTATGTCAGTATTGGAGGTAGGTTTCGGATACTGCTTTCTCTAATCACCCTGAGATCGCATTTTTATAGGTGTTATCGGTACCGGATTGTTTTTGGGTGCGTTCGAGTCAGACTTAGAGACTGTTTTAGCTAACAGAATGCCTCAGGTACTGCTACATCTCTGAAAAATGGTGGTCCAATCGGTATTTGGTCCTTATTGGAGACAACCATCAATAATCACACTTTCTTAAAGGTCTTCTACTGGGCTATTTGACCCTTGGAACAATATGCTGGAGTGTCATGGTACTTAATGTTCATTCGCCCTTCTGGAATTTCTGATAATCTGTCGACAGGTTTCTCTAGGAGAGATGGTCGCCTACCTACCAATCGCTGGTGGTCACATTAAGCTAGCGGAACGATTTGTGGATCGTGCATTGAGTTTTGCTATGGGCTGGAATTACTGGTATGTCTAATGTCCATGTCACTATGGCGAGACGCTCATAGCAACATATTCCATTCTACAGGTATAACTGGGTTATCTTCATGCCTACTGAACTCAGTGCGGCATCTATCATTGTCCAGTACTGGAATAAGGAGGTCAACATTGCCGTGTGGATAACAATCGGGCTGATTCTCGTCATCACTATTAATATGATGGGTGCTGGGGCATACGGAGAAGCAGAATTTATCTTCGCGTAAGTCAAAAATGCCTCAGTCATGGACATCCCGTTCCAATACAAGACGTTACAGATCCATTAAGATCATTACGATTACGGGGCTGATCATTCTTGGGATCGTCCTTGATCTTGGAGGTGAGATTTCTTCTGATCACGGCGGAGGTGTTTAGACGATCTATATCCTACTAGGTGGTCCGAACCATGATCGAATTGGGTTCAGATACTGGAAGAACCCAGGACCATTTGTCAACTATGATGATATAGCCGGCAACACCGGCAAGTTCTTGGGATGGTATGCCGACGGTTTCTTTCTTAAGCACCTGTTCCCGCTGATCGCAAATTTATCTAGGTGGTCTGTGATGTCACAAGCAGCCTTCGCGTTTGTTGGCACGGAAATCGTTGCTGTAAGAGTAGTGAATGTTGTTTGCGACCTTCTTTGATCCAGAACCCTCCAGATCGCTGCCGGAGAAGCTAAAAACCCAAGGTCTTGACAAGTTCATTTTCTGACATTGCCTCCGAAATAATCTGTGAATTTGTTTAGACGAAATTTGCCTAAAGCCATCAAGAGGGTATACATTCGTATTCTTTTGTTTTACATCGGAGGTAAGGCCCATCGATGTTTACTCGACTGTCTATTCAAGGTTGATTAGGCACAACAATCATCGGACTTCTTGTCCCCTCGAATGACGAACGACTTGACTTGAGTGACGGTACTGCCGCTTCTTCGCCTTTCGTCATCGCCATAAAGAACGCTGGCATCGGAGGGCTTCCATCTGTACGCTGTCCGCTTAATGCTCCAGACGTCCTTCTTAAACATTGTTCTAGGTCATCAACGCTGCACTTTTGACGTCTGCATGGTCTGCAGCTTCCAGTGACCTTTACACTAGCTCGCGAGCTCTATGTAAGCTTCCAACCTGTTCGGGTCATCCTTATGATCCTTATTGCTTCTCAGACGGTTTGGCTGTTGCCGGAAACGCCCCCAAGGTTTTCATGCGTACAACTCGCACTGGCTTGCCTTATGTTTCAGTCATTTTCTGTTCTCTATTTGGATCTCTAGCCTATATGGCTTCCAGCAGTGGGGCAGGCGATGTGTTTAATTGGTTTGTTAACATGACCTCGGTACGATGGACGCATTCTTTATCTTGAGATCTGGAGATTAAACTACCGACAGGTCGCTGGATTATTAACTTGGCTTGGAATCTGTATTACCTATATTCGGTTCTACAGCGGGATGAAAGCCCAGGGATATGATAGAAGCAAACTGCCATTCACCGCAAAGTTCCAACCCATACCAGCATGGTATGGTCTAATCGCTTCCTTTATAATCTGTTTCGTGAGTAAGAACCTTTCGCTTGTCTTGTTTGTTCTAATTCTGGGTGTACAGTTCAGTGGATGGAGCGTTTTCCTGAAGGGCCATTGGGCACAAGATACCTTCGTGACAAACTACTTCCCTTTGATGCTCTTCCCGATTATGTATCTTGGCGCTAAGTACTACTATAAGCAACCTATCGTCAAGTCTGAAGACATGGACTTCGTCACAAATATCGATGAAATCGAAGCCGATACGTATGTCGCTCTGACACACTGAAGTTGGTATACCTCTAATCTCGCTATAGATATGACGAACCTCCACCCAAGAACAAAATCGAAGCCTTCTGGCAATGGCTTGTAAGCTGTCTCATGTCTTCCGATGGAATGCTTTCTAATTCATTCAATGAAGATGTAATTTCACAATCTTGTGAGCATATGCGTCTGTGGTCCCCTCCCTTCACTTCTGTTCCACACGATTCTCCGTCGTTTGTAGGGGATGACGGCGTAGCTGCATACAGTATAACAAATTTGTCCAAATTTCTTAGACAAGTAACTATCATATAATGCAAATATAATATTGTAAATCTCATTATCGAGCTGGGTAACGAGATAAACTACACAAGGTACTAACAACATGTCTTCTTCATGAATTATGATAGAGAATGATAAGTTTATAGCAAGGAGTCAGCATCGTGGTGGAGTAATTGCGGTGAGCTCGGACTGACGCGCCACATACCCGTAAAAGGCAATTGGCCGCCACACCTCAGTGTCTCGATCGACGAAAATTTGTTTTTCCGATGACTGATCGAGAAGCTTGCAGTACGCAAAACACTCCTGCAGCTTCTAACCGACTTCTAACGCCCATTCCCAAGCCTTTGGGACTTCGCTCTTCTGACTGGCAGAGACAACTAAGAAGACACGCTGCGGCCGGCGGAGATGCTCACATCAAACGCTTCAGCACCGTCGTTAAGTATGTTGGTGCAGAGTCATCCATTTCTCTTCTTTCGGTTTTTTGCGCGCCCCCCCTCCGTCCTCGCCAAAAAAAAACTCCACTTTCAAATCCGCGTGTTAGCCGGTTTCGATCATCAAAATATCTATCCTTCGATACTCGTGACGCGATGTCGTGGAGGAATGCAAAAAACCACGATGATACGACTGCTACATGCTTCGTCGCATATTTTCAATGTGCCATCGTCAAGGCGAGGGTATTTGGACGGCTCATGCGCGCAAAGGTATCAAAACATGGAATAGAAGCCAATGGGTGGCTATTGCACCCCGCAGTTTTTCAAACCAATGCCCATTGTACCAACTGCCGTATTTCTCGCTGTACAGTTCGACTACCTCATCGTTGGTGGAGGAACTAGCGGTCTATGTGTTGCCGCCAGGTCAGTGCTTTCTTCTCTGTTTATCTCCGGGATGGAGGCTCACACATCTAATGTAGATTGAGCGAAGACAAAAATATCGTAGTTGGCGTCCTCGAAGCGGGAGGCTATGACCCAGATCTGCCCGAGATTTCAGTCCCAGGTGGGCTGTGTATCTTTTGTATATATCTCATCCTGAGTCATACTGAAGTATCCTTTAGGGCTCGTAGGGCATACGATGGCACATCCCGTCTATGATTGGTCATTCTTCAGCGAACCACAAGTCCACGCGAACGGCAGGTCAATACTACAGTCTCGCGGCAAGGGACTAGGCGGATCCTCTCAGGCAAGATTTTGTGCAGGATCGGCGAGGTCCTCATCTCACGTCCCTTTGCAGAATAACTTCCTAGGCACGCTTCGCCCATCAAAAGAGGAGTTTGACGCGCTTGAAGAACTTGGAAACAAGGGATGGAACTGGAATTCTCTTCTAGAATCTATGAAAAAGGTACGCGCGTTTCTTTTACGTCTTAGACGTGACTGAAATAGTTTTGTTGATCATCCTTTAGAGTGAACACACCCTCCAGCATAATTTCTGCCCAGAAAATGACAGAATGTTTTCTGTTCCTCCGAACCCACAGTTCCACGGGCGAGGCGGTATGAAAATTAATATCTAGCTTTGACAATTCGCCAATTATCCCTTAGGACCTATCATGAAATCGCTATTCCCAGCCTCCATCCCTCCTATACACGCGGCATTGTTTGATGCAGCGGAAAACCTAGGCGTAGCGAGATGCCCCGAAACGGTAAGCAAATAGTGGGTGCTGTTGATTTTGCATGACAGTCTTTTCAGGGTCATGGTGTAGTGCTCGGTTCGATGCCTGTATTTACGACTGTCGACACTCGTACCGCCACTAGGTCTTATGCAGCATCAGGGTACTACAAGCCTAACGCCGATCGTTCAAACTTATTGATACTTACTGAAGCCCATGCAACGAAGGTAAGCCCTGCAGTTTGTTCAGTTGGCCAGGTACTTATGGGTCCTAAGGTTATCCTGGAACACCAAGAAGACGGTAAGAAAAGAGCCGTTGGGGTGGAATTCATCAGAGACGGTAGTTGGTTGTCAAGCTTCGTCCGAAAAGAAGTGATACTATCTGCTGGTATGTTCTGTTGTCTTTCATTCGGCCCGAAGTTGATGCAAGAGCCATAGGATCATTCCAAAGCCCCCAGCTTCTCGAGGTTCGCCGCATGTTTTGACACCCCCATTCCCCCACTGAATCTGTGGACCTGTTAGCTCTCTGGCATCGGTAATCCTGAGATTCTAAACGTGCACGGTATCAAAACGTTAATAAACCTTCCGGAGGTTGGTGAAAATCTACGTACGTACTATCTGTAGATTCTTACTTTTGATCACCGATTTTTTGGTTGATATAGAGGATCACACCATGGTCTTCACCATCGCGGAGGTTGACGAGACTATAGACACTATGGAGCTCCTACTTGATCCACACCAGCAACGAAAACATGCCGAACTCTAGTGATTTTTATTCCCTCGTTTGTAGCACTATATTGCTGACAAAATCTGCGTCAGTAAAAACCGGCGAGGTATCCTGGCATCCGTACCGACATCAGGATCCATATTCGTGGAACCATCAAAATTGGGCAACGCAGAAGAGCTGCGTGCCTGGAGGGACTTGGCTGAAAGTCAATGCAACTCCTACCTGTCAAGCATCAAATATCCACGTCTCAAGAAAGGGATTCAAAAACAATACAATCTGCAAAAGGAGTGGTTCTCCCGCAACAAACAAGCTGAGGGCGAGTAAGTGTCGTAATCTCTCTTTAAATAGCATAACAATATGCTCTTATTTTTTTCTAGAATCATATTCTTCAATGGCCATTATCCTTCGGCGGAATTACAACCTACCCTGGGGAAGCGATACCTCTCCCTCAGCGCCGCCCTCATGCATCCTTTTTCTCGTGGTACAGTTCACATTAAATCCGCCAATCCCTTGGATCCACCCGCAATTGATCCAAATTATTTAGCGAACGATGCTGACGTCGAAATGACGCTACGCATCCTCAGGCTCGCGTTCAAAATCCAAGAGACTGCACCATTACGTGACCTTATCAAGGAGCGTGTGAGTCCTTCAAGAGAGATCTTTGAAAGTGGGGAACAGGATGAAAAATTCAAGGAATACATCAAGAACACGTTCAGTACCGTTTTCCATCCTGTCGGTACAGCTGCTATGATGTCCCGTGAACTTGGGGGCGTGGTGGATGATAAACTGATGGTATACGGGACGTCGAATCTTCGCGTGGTCTGTCTTTGTTGTTGGGCTATTTCGAGTACTTCCTATTGATACCATTTCGGCAGGTTGACCTTTCTATACTCCCCATGGTATAATTCCGACTTTTCCTTCGAAGGACATCACTCAAGAGTCTTTTAGGAGCTGGCATGTCATACACAGTCTATCGCCTATGCAATCGGTGAAAAGGTCTGCACTACTTCGATCTTGAAAAACTTCTTATACGATAATACGTATTTATTGTAACAGGCAGCAGATATAATTCGCGGCACACAGATGAACCCTCCTTTTGCAGCGTTATCTTTGCTTTGAAATCATATTTCGCAACGTCGCGCCTCGGTGAAGCCTGCGCACAACATATATGCATTACTTTGCCTACTTGAAGTGGACGTTAATAATTAGAGCGGATCACCATGCGATATAGACTAGTAATTTGTCAGGGTAGTTGAGACTCACTCGTATACTCTATAATTCAGGGAACGGGACATAGCACTCTGCCTTCTCAGATACCGTAGTACCTCAACAACGAAAGCCGTTCCTAATCTTGATGCATCCATTAAGGAATCTCCTACGCTATCCGGCACGGTCAGGGAAAACTTGGCTTCTCCCTCACGCCGCCCGAGGTCCGCCAGTACTTATCGCGGAGAGCAGTACTTTGCTCGGACAAAATAGTGCCTCATTCGTGTCGCAACACGGGCAACATACACCTGAAGCTTAACCGATGATCCTTCAAAGAAAACCGGGCAATTCGCATAAGCGAAGGGAAAAAGGCAGCGTATCATAGATATATACGCCTGGTACCGTGTGGGTGTTAATCTGGTGTATCGCCAAGGGGACGGTTTTCGTTCCTGGAGCTCCATTTTCGGCAATGAAAGGTCTTATTGAGGCTCGGACCTCAGGGAAACCAGAGTTTCGCAACGTGTTATGTAGCTAAAATCCGTCTCGTGTTTCTGGGGACGGATCACATGGGATACCTAGACTACCCAACTTCACCTCGGTTGCAGAGCTATTAATCTCAAGCGCTCAAGACCCGGTATTGTTGGAACTCTTCGGCGGATCCCTAGTTGAATGACATGAGTAAAACACGCTGTGCTTAACCCCGACGTACCTTCGACTGTTTTGCACCCGCAAAAACAGCCAATCGACAGCATTCCTTACGCCGGTCCTGATATCAAGTTATGAATACCCCGAAACAGATAGAAGACAAGGATACTTGCCCTTGTATAGCGGAGATACCCATGACTTCTAGACTTGCAATACGTTCTCTCCGTGCGGACGTCTCATCACCTCCCCCATATCTAACATTGCGGCGCGCACTTTCAATCTTTCTCTGATACCAATCCTCATAATCGTGTCGTATCTCTTCCACGGACAAGCTATGCGGAGAATCTTGCTTGTTTGCGAGGAGGAGCAGAGGCAAACCAAGAATTTGGGGCGCGGAAAGGACGGCATCTAGATCGCTTGCAAATATTCAAACGGGGAGCTCAGATGACGCGTGGCTTCTTGAACATACCGAAGACTTCCCAGCCCTCGCTCAACCGCTCCCGGTCATCTGCATCAATGACATAGGCTACAGCGTGACAATCATCGTAATACTTTGGCCAGATATTTCTGATACCACGTTGACCTCCAAGGTCCCAAACTGCAGGATAGTCGATGGTAACGCGATTTTACCGGCTGCGCGGGGTAAGTTCAAGGAAGTTGCCTTGGTAAGTCGTGCTCACTGTTCTGCCCGACGGTGGGTGCAATTTTGTCAGGAGATAGACCAGGAGTATCGGTATAGTGTCTTAATTTGTTCCAACAGAGTCTTCAGGAATATGTAAAACTCAAGAGTTGTTACCGTGGAAAAGAAACTCACGGTCTTGCCTGCTCCGTCTAGACCAATGATGATGACTGAGAATTCTTCCTTCCT